>PVIC010045833.1:0-14462 GCA_004025085.1 Thryonomys swinderianus
GGGCTTGAGTCCCATGGGACCCCATCACCTCGGCCTCCCCTGGTGCTGATCCCAGGCGTGCGCCATCATCCCCTGCTAAAGCTGCAATAGCTGTGTTCCCACCACCCAGTGCTGCTCAGGGCCCAGTGGCCCTGCCCCTCGGGGTCTGCGCTCCCCTGGCCCTGAAGCCCGTTGGGACTTAGAGTCACTGCCCTCTTCCATGGGCCAGGTCGCCCAGCTGCTCCCCAGAGCCTGCAGAGCAGCTTTCCACACGTGGGTGGGGACAGTGACGGCAGGGAAATGTCCCAGCTCTGGCCCCTCAGCCCCAGCCCAAGACCCTGGGATCCTCCCCTAGCCTCAGCCTGGCGGCTCCTGAGCCCACCAGGCCACCCTGTCTGCTGGAAGCCTCAGAGCTCAGGGGACCAGAGGCCGATCTGTCACTTTGTCACATGGCCCCGCCTCCGCCCACCGCCCTGTGTCACTCCTGGAGTGGACAGCTGACTGCACCACGGTGCTCTGTGCCACTGCTGCACTGAAAGCCCAGCTTCCTGGTCCTAACCAGGTGCCACCAAGATCGCAGACACGGGGAGCCTAGTGCCGCAAGAGGTGGTTCCTGTGGGGAGAAAAGGTGGGAAAGACAGGCCAGGCAGCTACGGTGCCCGAGCTGAGAGCCCGGAACTCCGGCCCCAGGCTCCCTCTCCGAGCGTCCTCCCCTCCGGGCAGGCGCTGGTCACCTCCGGCCTGCTTCCTCTGCTGTCCTTGACACTCATCTTGGCCTCCGGCTTCTGGCTTCTTCCTGCCTCTGTAGTGATGGCCTGAAGGGGCCGAGGGAGGCGGCTCACGTAGGGCTGAGTAAGGAGGGCCTGTGCCCGTGTGTGACGCCACATCGCTGCTCGAGCGAGGAGGCTGTTTCTTCTCGTCCACGCGTCAGCGGGTGAGTGAGGCCATCTGGCCTTCCTGGCTTTCATTCTGGCTTCCTCTGTCAACTCTTCTTGGTGATTTTCACGGTAACGTGTTACCTGGCGCCCCTGAGCCTGGCTTTTCTCTCTGTGGGGACAGCAGACACATGGAGAGGATGTGCTGTGGGAACAGGGGCCACAGACACGCGTGGTCAGATGTGCTTGGGGCGTCCGGGGGTGCAGGGGGTGTGGGGCTTCCCAGGAGTGGCGCCAGGGGTGGTAGGGCAGAGGCCTGCACCCTCATCCTCACGGAGCGAAGCACGATGCCACTGTCCTCTGGGCTGTTGTCACATGCTGTCCCCGCCATGGGGCCAGGCCAAGTGTCAGACCAAGTGGAGACGCTCAGGGCCCAGTGCGCATGTCTGGAAGAGGAAGGGATGTGTGGGGATGCTGAGGCGGGAAAATGAAACCGTTTTCCAGGCTCAAAAGTTAAAAGGTAGAAGCACAAAGTCCGAAGGGAAGAAGATCTGACAAACTTAGCTAGGATGTCGCCTTCGATATAATTATGGATATACTTGTAATCAGCTGTTATCATTTATTTATTTAGAATCAGATTCATGTCACGTAGTTCGGGCTGGCCTTGAATTCTCTAAGTAACCCAGGCGACCCCCCTGCCTCAGCCTCCTAAGAACTGAGCTTATAGATGTGCACCCACAAACCAAGCTGGGTCTCACTCATCTTTTCCCCACCTGCACGCGCTGCGTGGCCTCCTCCGCGCTCACCGCACAGCTCAAGGCCCACGCAGGCCCCAGGGCTGAGCTCAGTGCCTCAGTGGTCTCTGCACCCAGCCAGACAGAGGGCCGCCCGGAAAGTGCTGGAGGGAACAGAAACCAGGGCAGGAGGCCACGTCTGCCAGGGGGCAGCCAGACCCGCGGTGGGCGTCTGCGCGCCTCCTGGGGGGTCTGCAGCCACACTGCACAGGAAGTAGGGCTGGGAAAGCGGCCGGAGCAGAGGGGCCCAAGGTGGGGCCTGGTGGGGTCAGGGCCGGGTCTGCCCTGAGGGCGCCCACAGGGTCTGGTAGAGGAGTGAGGCCTTCCCTGCGGGGTGCCCGGGTGGGTGGCACTGCCTCCTCCAGCCACCCCAGGGAGCCGCTCTGTCCGGGAAGGGAGGTGGCTGGCCGGGGCCTCACACTCCTGGGCTCAGATCCCCTGCAGGCCCCGCCTTTGTTGTTTTGACCAGTGAGGGTCACCCACTACTGAGTCCAGCGCACGGACTGAGCCCTCTTTCGTCCTTGTACAGCTTTCTGGTTTCTCCCCTGGCTGACCATCACCTGGCTCTGACCTCAGGCCTCGAGCTGTGTCTTCCCCTCGCGGGGCCTAGGAAACTCCTCTCGGCCTGGGGACCAGCGAGAACGTGCCCAGGGACTCTGCGCTTTCTGCGCCACCCCGAGCGGAGCACGAAGAGGGAGATCGAGGGGTAGTCAGGAGTGGCCAAGGGGCAGGGGCTGCAGACCGCAGGGCGGGGCGGGGAGAGAGCACAGCAGGCCGCCCACGCCCACCGCCTCGGGCCGCGGTGGAGGGAAGCTAGTCTCCCGTCCCTCCTGTCCCTGCCTCAGCGGGTGTGTGTGTGTGTGTGTGTGTGTGTGTGTGTGTGTGTGTGTGTGCCCGCTTCTCTCTGTCCCTCACCCCCCTGCCTCAGGCCCGTGGAGCCCACAGAATCTTTCTCCACCCCACCCCAGCCATGTGTCTCCACAGCTCTTAGGCCGTGGCCGAGAGGCCCCAGGGGCTGGGGTCCTCCCCCGCCTGGCCTGGTTGTTCTCCAGGGGCCCCCCTGGGCAGGCTGTGCACCCCATGTGCCAGGCAAGCCCACCACCCCAGGATGTCCAGTCAGTGTCCAGCAGGGACTGGGATGGTGGCCGTGTGGGTCAGCAGGACCCTTCCCGAAGGCCTGGCTGGCGGGCAGGGCGGGGAGCAGCGGGCCTGGCACCACCTCCTCCCTGGGTCCTCGCCCAGCTCCTAGCCCAGCCCCAGGCAGATGGCCCCTCAGATGCAGGGGAGGAGGGGACAGTGCAGTGGGCAGTGAGAAGGCACTGTCCCAGCATCCTCAGCGAGGCCTCAGAGGCCTCCAGCCCTGAGGACCCAGGTCCCACCCAAACCCGCCTCGCCCACCCTCCTGTGGCTGCTCTGTCCAGATCCTCAGGGACCCCATGTGCCCTCGCCCCGCACAAGCCTGTCCATGTACACTGAGCCCCAGTCCTCCAGAGATCTGCCCGGTGGGCCTGGGCTCTTCCTCCTGCTGCCAGGGCACCAGCTCTGCTCCCACGTGGCCCTGGTCTCTGTGGGTGGCTTCCTCTTGTGCTGGACATGGCCGCTCCTGGGTGACCTTGACCCCCAGGCAGTCCCTGCCCATGAAGCCTCTGCTGCCTCTGCACGGCTCTTCTGAGGGTCTCACCCTTTCTGCCCTCCTCCTTTCAACCTGCATTTACCACCCCAGGCAGAGGGGTGGTGTGGGCAGCTGAAGCAAGTGCATCACGAGTTTGGGCCCAGTTGGGCACCTGAGTGACGTTTGTGACCCTGTCTCAGAATGAAAAGAAATTTGAAAGGGGCCAGGGCTGTAGCTTGGTGTGAAGACCCTGGATCTAATCCCTGCCACTGAGAACAGGAAGCGGATAGAAGGGAGAAAAGAAAAGGGAAGAGAAGCAAAGGAAGGAGAGGGGGAAGAGAGGGAGACAGAAAGACAGTGGCGGAGCGCTGTCCAAGGCCCAGGTCCACGCCAGCACCACGAAAGTGAAATAAAAATACAGCCGGCCTCACGCTGGCAGCAGAGAACTGGTCTCTGTTAACAAACGCTCCCGCCAGTGCCTGCCCTGGCCCCGGCGCCTCCTCCCCCTCCTTCTTTCGTACCTTCCTTTTGTACGTCCCCCCCAGGCCCATGCAGTCAGACCATCTGCGCACTTTCCCCAGTCAGAGCTTCTCTGCCAAGTTGCCAACCTCCTTTCTCTTTTCTTTCTTTCTTTTTTTTCTTTTAGACCGTCTCGCTGCGCGGCCCAGGCTGGCTTCCAGGGTGCATAGGTCCTTCTTCTGCCTCAACCTGCGAGGAAGTGGGGTACAGGCTTGTGGCCCCCACCCCCAACTTGACTTCTTTATTTTTTTTTCTTTTCAATTTTGATGAAATATGCACAATATAACACTTGCACTTTAGCCATTTAAGTGCTCGGCTTGGGGTGCTGCTGGTGAATGTTGCCAGCCCCCTTCAGAACTCCATCTTGCAGACCAAACCTCTGCCCCGTAACGACTTACACTTCCTCTAAAAGTATTTTAAACACTTGCAACAGAAGGTTTCTCACACGTGCTAAAGCAGGGGCCATGGCGTAAGGAGCCCGGTCCCCAGCGCCAGCCGCAGGGCCCCACGGCACCCCCCCAGGGGCTGCAGCTGCTACCAGGAGGCTGTGCCGCCGCAGAACCTGTCCACGCCTGGAAGGAGCACCCCTGTCTTCGTGGGTGGAGTCTGGCATCTCTCCGACTCGATGCCCCACGCCCTTCCCTGCCCTGCCTCTTGGCTCCTGGGGCACCAGGCACCTCCGTGCAGTCAACCCGCCCCAGACTGCTCCCCTGTCGCGTGGGGGCTGGTGTGTGTCCGGGTCGGCAGGAACAGTCCCCAGTCCTGGGGTGCACACCCGGCGCCCTCTGCCCCCTCACAGCCGTGCGGGACCCGGGGCGTCCCGGGGGCGTGTCTGATGGCCTCATCGGTGCCCCCTCCCGGAGCCGCCTGGAAGGGACACTGCCCCGACAGAGAACATTGCTCAGAACTTACTTGTTTGATTTTTAAAACGGCACAAGCACACCTGTAGCCCTAGTCCTCGGGAGGCGGAGGCAGGGCCACTGAGAGTTCAAGGCCAGCCTGGCTACATAGTGAGACCGTGTCTAAACAGTGAGGAGCAAAACAGGACAGCAGCTCGCCAGCTTGAAGAGCCCGGAACCCGCCGCAGGGCTGTGATTTCTGAGAAACGTGGAATCTTTCCCAGTGTCTCGTGTTTTCTGTTGACGTCTCTGGCTCCTTCTTTTCCCCCTTGGCCTCCTGTCATGGATCCCCTTTCTCCGATGGCTAATCTACTTCGGTCCTAGGCTGTATCTCCTCGCCACCACCGACCCTTAACGCTGCTGCGTTTCTGTCAGAACCACGGCCTGGCCGTCCGTCCTGGGCGGCAGGCACCGAAGCGCCCCCTCCCGCCTCTCCTCACCTCTGCTGAGACTTTTGGTTCTGATTTTATCACCGTTTTTTAAATGGACAGATCGCAGACTTCGTCCTGTTGCCCATGCCCTTCTCAACTGCGCTGGTCCACACTGCGCCCGACTGTCCCCCCAGAGCACCCGTTTCTGGAGTGCAGGGTCCTTCTGGGGTTCGCAATGTGGAGACCCTGCCCGTCTAGGCCATCCGGGTCGTGCTCTTCTTGGGTGTCATCGGCCTCCCGCTCCTCCCTCTGGTCCTCCTGTGTCCACCTTGCCGATATCATCCCAGGGCAGCGGCACAGGGCCTGGGGCCACGCTGCCCACACGGCCCAGCGTCCAGGTTCCCCGCCAGCCTCTCCCTGCTCTGGTCCGGGCCCCTCCTCCATCCCTGGTGTCCTCTCCCTTGAACTCCTGGGCTAGACACCACCCCCTGCGCTAAGCCCCCGGCCCCTCCCCCAGCCCTGCTCCTCTCCTCCTCTGTGGCCCCAGCTCTGCCAGGGACCTGCTCTGCCTCCTGCCCTCGGGTGGGGCCGCCCACGTGCTGCAGCTGTGGTGACCCGTGCTCCGGCCGCGCTGGGCCCTCTCCAGGACCGTGTGCTGGCCGAGCCCAGCCCCTGCCCGCTTCCTCAGCCCCCACAAGCCTCGACACGGGCGCCATCCCCAGGCGCCCCTCACTTCCGGCTGTCCTGCCCCTCGTGGCGACAGCGCACCCTCAGCCCCTGGTGCCACGCGCTGGGACTCGCCGCTGTGTGGGCATCAGGCGCGTGTGGAGCGGAGGGCGCAGTGGGAGTCTGCCGATGAACCAGCCGATGTCACCAGTGTCACTCCACTTCCTCCCAGGAGCTGAGAACAGGAAGCCAGCCTCCCCGCGGGGCCCGCTGCTCCCCAGACAGCACCACAGAGCAGCTGGCCGGAGAGGTGCCGCCGCCGCCGCCGCCACCGAGGCCCCAGGGACCCAGGGTGAGTGAGCACCCTGCCCTTGGCCTGGGGGAGGACAGCTCAGGCTGGGCTCCCCTGCACCGAGAGCCTGGCCCTGGGGTTGGCCGCGGGGTCCTCTTTGCTTCCTCTGGCCCCAGAGGGGGCCAACTGAGGCCAGGTCCCTGCCCCTGAGACCTGGGCGCCGTGGCCGCCATGGGAGGAGGGCAGCTGTGACCAGCGACAGCAGTCAAGGGCAGGGCCGGCTGCGTCCTGGGGCCGAGGAGACTCATGCTGTTGTGTCGCCGGCTCCCTGGGGCGGTGACACAGGCCCAGGCACGGGGCTGCGCCAGCCATCACCTGGCCACCGATGAGGGGCGACTTCGGCAGCCACGTGTCAAAACCGACCCGGCCGGCTCCCACGTGCGCGGCTGCACGCCTGGCACATGTGCTGCCTGGGCCATGCGCTCCCTGCAGAGCCTGTGACTCGGCCTCAGGGCAGGTCTGTCCAGGGCCACTGTGGCCACCTGGGTGGGCAGGATCCAGGGTCCTTCCAGGTCAGGCCCCCGGTGGGCAGGCGAGTGGTCGGCAGCGGTGCTGCGACAAGGACCGTCACGAGGGGGGCGGAGCCGGGAAGGTCCCCACTTCCGTCCTCACCACCAGGGCCGGGGTGCAGGTGGTGCAGGGGACACAGAGGGTGCGGGGACAGCTGCAGTTGGCTCTGGAGTCTCCTGGGGAGGAAGCCGGAAAAGCAAGTCCTCTGGGCTGGACTGCCCAGGGCTGCTGGAGGGTGGACTCGCTGCCGTGGGACGGCTGGCCGGGGCTGGGGCCGAGGCAGGGCATCCCGGGGCTGGGGCCGCCTGTGAGCTCTGCTCCGTCTGTCCCCACAAAGGTGAGCCCGTCCTCCAGTGGTGGCTGTGCGGGCAAAGTCCCTCTGCATCCAGGCAGAGACCTTCCCCGGGGCAGGGGGGCTGGTGTCCGGTGCTTGGGCAGCAGCGACCCAGCCTGTCCGCAGCAGGGAGCAGCCCCCGCCCCGAGTCCGCTGTGCGTGCCGAGCTGGCCGGGCCTCCTCGGGCCGCCCCTCTGGAGCGCAGGTGCGCAGGTGGCCAGGGCGGTGGGGCTGGGGGCTGCAGCCGTGGACCTGGGCTCAGCACCTGTGTCCTGCACAGTCCCAGCCCAAGCGGGCACCTGTGGGGCGCAGAGGGCAGCACATGCTGCTCTGTGTGCTGCTGCGGGGAAGGGGCGGACACAGGCAGGAGACCGTGGCCCCCACCAGCCGCGTAGCTCCTGGAGGCCGTGCTGTGAGGTGGGAGCCCCTGGTGGCCGCAGTGAGAGGACCAGGCCACCGCAGCCGGAGGGCAGTTTGCTCTCTCCGTGCTCAGACCCAAATGCGAATTGCACCTAAAATGACCTTAGTCCCTCCTGGAGTCCCTAGCCCTGCATAAGTGTCCACATCAGGGTCCTGGGCCCCTCGGACACAGACCCGCCCGCCCAGGACTCCTGCTCTGTACCAGGCGAGCAAGCGGAGGCCAGAGCGGAAGCCCCGTGCGCTGCTGGGCGGGGTCAGGATGGTGTGGGCTCCGTCCCGGCCCTGCCGTGGCTGGTGGCCCCGGTGGGAGGGGGGCTGTGAGAGTCTTCTGAGCGCAGCGGGTCTGCGTGGCTGCCCGCCTGCTGTCCCCACACCCCGGCTGCCACAGGCCCGCGGGCTGGCTCTGGGGTGCTGCTCTACAGGGTCCTGTCAGCCAGGCACAGGGGTCAGCCCTGGAGTGGTGGCCTGTCCCTTGGGGGCCACGTCGCGCCCACTGTGGCCACAGGGTGGGATTCAGGGTAGGGAGAGGGAGAGGGACAGACACTCAGTGGCAAAGGAGGTGCCCGCGAGAAGGGACAGGCGTGGAAGGGACACAGGCTGCTCTCTGATGCCTCTCTTGGCACAGAACTGCTCTTCCTGCCTGTTCTGTGGCGCCGAGGGGGAGGGGGCACCAGTCCTGGGGGACACTGGCCGCATCCTGAGGCCCTGTGGTCCTGACAGCACTTCCCTGCTGGGGGCCAAGGTCTAGGCGGCCGTGACGGGCTCTGGCTCCTCAAAGGGCCTCTGTTTTCCCAGGCTTTGTACCTTGCTAGCTGGCATGGGGCCTGGCATCGAAGCCTGGGAACTGGAGGAGGCAGGGGGTCTAGCAGTGACACAGTGGCAAGGAGGACCCATCTCTGACCGTCAGGGTGGCACCACCGGGACAGGGTACCGCCAGGATGGCCAAGCTGACAAGTAGCTGGAGGAGCCCAGGGCTCCCCACTCTCCCCTCTTCGGTGCCACAGCCCTGGCTGCTGGGGACGCTGCAGGTGGCCAGATGCCTTCTTGTTTGTGCCCACTACTGCCCGCCGAGTGGAGGTTCCATGTGCCAGGCGCTGGGCGCTGCTTGTGATGCGGTCACCCAAGCCTGCCCTCCAACAGCGGCCTCATGGTCAGCTAAGCCACACGGAGGAAACTGAGGCAGGCGGGCCGAGGGGACCTTGCTCTCCTTCTCTGCGCCCTGAGGCGAGGAGGAAGCCAGGCTCCCGGCCTCGCTTGTGCCCCGCCCCCCGCCCAGAGGTCTGCCTTTACGCCTCTTAGAGCACAAGCAGCCAAGTGCGGCCTGATGCTTCAGTCAGGTTCCTGGGGTCAAGGCCAGGGTCAGGGCCAGACCCTGTGGTCTGTGGTTGGCCTCACTGTGAACAATGCTCGCTTCCCCGGGGCGCACGGATGTGGGGCCCCCTTGCCGACCTGAACTCGGTCTTCCCATTCCGGGGCCCGAGAGACTCCGTGCTGGCCGCCCAAGCGCTCTGGGGGAGGGAGGAAGTCTGGTCTGGGCTGTAGGTTCCCATCCTGAGCCACCGCTGCTGTCCTGTTGCGCACTGCGCCGGCGCGGGGTCCTGGGGGCTGCTCCCCGCTGGACCCGAGCAGCTGTGGCCTCGCACCGCAGCCTGCAGGTACCAGGCCCAGGGCAGTGGCCCCCGGAAAGTGGTGGGAACTTTGGGGTGCCGAGGAGAGGCGGGGCCGGCCGCAGCGGCCTCAGCTTGGGTCCCGCAGCCCAGAGGTGGAGGGAAGCAGGGCCTCCCCGTGACCCAAACCACCTCCCCCAGCTGCTGCAACCAGGAAGCCAGAGCGGCGCGAGCTGTGCTCCCCGGAAGGGCAGGGCCGGGCTGGTGTTGGCATCTCGGGCACTGGTGCGGTCCTTCGGGTGGGGTGGCACCTCTGACAGGCAAGAGCTCGGGGCCCTAGGCCTGGGCACTCGGGGCGACCCGCTCCAGCCCAGACACAGCGCAGCGCGCCCCCAGCAGTGAGCCGCAGCCCCCGCGTGGCAGCCCCGCGCGGCCCGAGTCTGTGTCTTGGCTCTGGGCCCCGAAGTTGGGCGAGGGCTGACAGAGCCGCGGAAGGTGGATCCGTGCCGATAAGACCCCCGTGGCTGGTGCTTTGTGCCACCTGCCTCTCCAGCTTCTCACAGACCGGTCCTGGTTGGCAGGAGCTCTCGCCCAGAATGGCTGCAGGGTGGGGCAGGCTCAGAGTCCTGTGCTCGCCAGACCTGTCAGGGCTGTTACTCCTCCCGGGGGCAGCAGGAGCGTGGGCAACTGGGTAAACCGCGGGGGCTGGTGCCCATGCTGCTGGGCTTCTCTGGACGGGTGGCACGGATGGAGAACACATGGCAGCGGGTGCCCAGCTGTGAGTGGGTTGGGCCAGACCAGCGAGCTCCATACGACCCTTCCGGCCCTGCCTGGGCCGAGGACGCTGGAGAGGGCGCTGCCCGCCGCACTTCCTGGGTAGTAGGAGGGCCCGAGGCCGCGGGGCAGACGGAGGGGCAGAGATGGGGACGGGGACAGAAGGTCGCAGGCACCCCTGTGCCCCCCGAGCTTGAGGGCACCACCGTGGCCCAGCCTGGTTCTGCCTCCTGCAAGCGACCTGGGCGCCGCGCTGAGGCCTTCCCTGAGGACTCGGGCTCGGCAGGGTGAGCCCGCCCTTGCATGCGTGCGCACGTGGGTGTGCCCCTCAGATGCTTGCTGACATCGTCTCTGGGTCCTGGCCCTGCGCGGCTGGGCAGTCCCCACTGTGACTCAGGGCGACACCTGCGCCAGCCTGGTGCAGCCCCACGCCCGGCGGAGCGAGGGACGGGAGCCCAGCCACGGCCCTCTCTCCTCAGGACATGCTGCACCGGCACCTGCTGCCCACCCTCTTGGGGCTGCTCTGCCTCCGTCCTGGTGAGTGCTGGGCAGTGTCCCACCCCACGTGCCGCCCTGTGCCCTGCGGATGCCAGTTCACAGACGCTGACCCGGGTCCCCTCCCCCGCGTCACCCCCTGGCCTGTCCCCAGCCCTCTCTCAGGAATGCACCAAGTACAAGGTCAGCACCTGCCGGGACTGCATCCGGTCGGGACCTGGCTGCACCTGGTGCCAGAAGCCGGTAAGGGCGGCGCCGGGGACCCAGGCTCCTCCTGTCTGGGCACCTGCACCCCCTGAGTCCCAGGAGGGCGCAGCTCCATCCCTCCTGGGTGGGGCCGCCACGGCCAGCACAGTCTGGGGACACAGGGACAGACATGGCTGCCCTAAGCCAGCCCCAGAAGCAGGAGACAGCCCAAAGAGAGCTGCAGAGAGCTCGGCCCCAGCCCTGCTCCGTGTCCCGGGGTCCGCAGGGTACCTGGGTCCTCCTGCCCGCTGACAGGATACCCAGGCTCCCTCGGGGAAAGCGGCTCCCTGGGCCTGGGTCCCACTGGTGAAGAGTGTGAGGTCCTGGGACACCAGGCTGCTCGGGGTCCCTGGCTGTGGCGAGGCCGAGGGTGGGGTGGGGAGCCCCAGGCGGAGGCCGGCCATGAGCTGGAACCGTTGCCCCTGAGGTTACAGCGACAGTTTCAGCCAAGAACTTCCCCTCTGCAGGTTCAATTCTGCAGGCCCAGGGTCAGGAGGCCTCTGCCCCGCCAGCCTCCTCCTGACCCAACTCTTCACCCCAGAACTTCACGGGGCCGGGGGAGCCCGACTCCGCTCGCTGTGACACCCGAGAGCAGCTGCTGAAGAAGGGCTGTGCACCTGATGACATCATGGACCCCAGGAGCCTTGCCGAACCCCAAGGGGACCAAGGAGGCGGCCGGCAGCAGCTGTTCCCACAGAAGATCACCCTGTACCTGAGACCAGGTAGCATGGGGCTGGCGGGAGGGGTCTGGCACCCTTTGCAGCGAGGAGCTCGGCCAGTCGGACATCCGGGGGTGCTTGAGGCCTGGGACTGCGGGGAGCCCTGCACGGCCCCATCCACAGCTTGGTGTCTGGTCTCACTCAGTCCTCAGTTCTGTCTTTTGTTAGAAAGGACAATAAACCACGGAAAACCCTTTTTGTAGGTACTGGACATTGAACTCAGAGCCTTTTCACTAGGCTGTGTCCCAATCCTTTTTCTATTTTGAGATAGGGTCTGGATAGGTTATTAAGAAGCTTGGGCTGGGCTTGAACTTTCGATCCTTCTGCCTCAGCCTCTCGGAGTGCTGAGATGACGGTGTGCTGGGACTCGCACACACATCTGCACACCCATCCGCTTCCGCATGTGTTCCTGTCTCCGCCCTCGCCTGGAGCCCGAGGCCCCTGCAGTCCCTGCGGGAGCTTGGCTGGGTGCAGACATTCCGCCTCGCGAATGGACATTTTTGGACTTGGGAGCATCCGTCTCACCTGAGCCAAATCTCCGCGGCCTCCAGGCCGCCGCCGTGAGGAGAGGGCGGGGGTGGGGGGTGCGAGGTGCCTCCGCTCTGTCCCCCTGCAGGCCAGGCAGCCGCCTTCAACGTGACCTTCCGGCGGGCCAAGGGCTACCCCGTGGACCTGTACTACCTCATGGACCTCTCCTACTCCATGCTGGACGACCTCATCAACGTCAAGAAGCTGGGCGGCGACCTGCTGCGGGCGCTCAACGAGATCACCGAGTCCGGCCGCATCGGTGAGGGCCTGTGGGCGGCGCCCGGCACATCCGAGCCCAGGGGCAGGCCCGGGCGCCCGGGCCCGAGGGCAGAGCCGGCACGGCCACCAGGGCGAGGGCCGGGGCGCTGCGGCACAGCCCACCGCTCCCTGGGGCCCTGCGTGCTCTCCGGGCACAGGACACACCTGTGTTCACTGACCACACACATTTGCATACCCATCTGCTTATGCATGTGTTCTCATACAAACACGTGTCACAGGTACACATGAACATGACTGCATGCACACAACACAGGACACATACACATGGATGTGATTATAGGCACACACTTGCACAGACATTCTTGCAGGCACAAGTGCACACAGGAGTGCACGTACACATCATTGCTCACACTCGTGACCGCGCCTGTGTCAAGTGCCCACCCACGGGCCCCGGCTTGCCTCCCCCTTCCCTGGGTACCAGCAGGGAAACTGAGGCCCTGGCCCCCAAGGCCCGCCAGCCGTGCCGCCGGCCTCACCCCACTCCCCGCCGGCCCAGGCTTCGGGTCCTTCGTGGACAAGACGGTGCTGCCCTTCGTGAACACGCACCCGGAGAAGTTGCGGAACCCGTGCCCCGACAGGGCGAAGGAGTGCCAGCCACCCTTCGCCTTCCGCCACGTGCTCAAGCTCACGGATGACTCCGAGCAGTTCCGCACTGCGGTCGGCAGGCAGCTCATCTCCGGGAACCTGGACGCCCCCGAGGGCGGGCTGGATGCCATGATGCAGGTGGCTGCGTGCCAGGTGAGCCACGGCCCGTGGCAGGCCCTGCCCCCCGACGGCCCCATGCCGCAGACGACACACCCCTCCTGGCCGGCCCTGGGCCTGACTGGGAAGAGCCCCTGTGCCCGCGATGCCCCAGCCGCCCGGCAAGAGAGCGGCGCCAGGCCCCCGAAGTCACCGCGGACCCTGCTGCTCACTTGGGTCGCAATGGCCCAAACACAGAGCCATCCCGTGCACAGAGGCCGCTGGGCCTGACACTCCCATGCCTCCCCATCGGGGCCAGGAGGGTGGGACCATCTCCCCCAGGGCCCCACCCAGTCCGGCCGCACAGGGCCTGGGCTGGACTTTGTAACACGACCGCGCACGCTCCCGCGGCTCAGCCACCCTCCCGGCGTGCGTGGTCACACAGGTTCATGCTGCGTGTTTGTGAGACGACAGCACGTGACATGCGTGGGCAGGTGTCCTTCCTCGGCCTTCTAGGGCTGCAGCTCTGCGCTGTGTGACCTTGGCTCGCTTCTTCCACACCCGCAAAGGTTCTCGTTGCAGTGGAGATTTCTCCTCGTGGTTTTCTTCTTTGAGATTGTTTTCTTGGGACCTGTTCCCAGGCCCGAAACAGCAGCCTCGTGGGGGCTTGGCTGTGCGTTTCTGGCCCTTCTAGTGTGCAGGGCTCCTACTGGGCACCAGCCGCTGCTCCTAGCTCTGGAGACCCTGGGGTGGCCGGGCACGGCGGCCCACGCCTGTCGTCCCGGCGCTCGGGAGGCAGAGGCGGGAGGATGGCTGAGTTCCAGGCTCGCCTGGGCTCCACAGTGAGCTCAGGGCCCCCCTGAACTACACAGCCAGACCCTGTCTCAAAAGCAAGCAAACCAAAAAGCCCTGGCCTATGGGGGCGACAGTGCTGATCCCAGACTGCCTGGTCAGTCTGGGTGCCTAGCTGGGAAACTGAGGCAGGCAACCTCTGATTCTTTCTTGCAGGAGGAAATCGGCTGGCGTAATGTCACGCGGCTGCTGGTGTTCGCCACAGATGACGGCTTCCACTTCGCAGGAGACGGGAAGCTGGGCGCCATTCTGACCCCAAATGACGGGCACTGTCATCTGGAGGACAACATGTACAAGAGGAGCAATGAATTTGTGAGCTCCCGTGCCCGGCTGTGCCACGGAGGGCGGGGCCCTGGGCAGGTGGTCCCAGGGCTTTAACCACACGGCCGAGGCAAGCTCCAAAACACAGACCTCCGGCCGGGGCCAGCAGGTCCCGGGGCCCAGCCCAGGCCCGAGAACATGGCCAGGGGCACAGCCCCCATTCTGTCCCCAGCGGCTGCCCAGGCTCAGGAAGTGGCCCCTGAGCTCAGGGTCCCATCTCGGGGCAGCCCCCAAGGTGCTACAGAGGACTTAGAGGTGGGAAGCTCAAGGCGCCCGTCTGCAGCCCACGGACTCTGGGAGCCCTGAACTAGGACAGGAAGGAGGGTCAGCACCCATCCATGAGCCCCCGCTCCAAACCGCAGGTCCTCCCGTC
Source organism: Thryonomys swinderianus (assembly GCA_004025085.1). NCBI lineage: Eukaryota > Metazoa > Chordata > Mammalia > Rodentia > Thryonomyidae > Thryonomys > Thryonomys swinderianus. The sequence continues at coordinate 14,207 of PVIC010045833.1, forward strand.
ACACAGGACGCCCGGGAGGTTGCTGTCAGAGGCATTGCCCAACACAGCCGGCTGCAGCCTCTGCTGGCCGGCATGGACACCTCAAAGTGCTGCCCACTCTCCGAAAGCCTTCTAAAGTCATGGGCAGTTACATGTAGTATTTACCATGTGGATCAAGCACACGTGACAATCTTTCTTTGTTTCATTCTTTTTTTCTCCCCTCCCCCTCTGGTCTTCTCTCCCTCTCCCTCCCCTCCCCCTCTCCCTCTCCCTCCCC
>PVIC010045834.1:0-14476 GCA_004025085.1 Thryonomys swinderianus
GCTGAGGCAGAAGGATCATTATGAGTTCAAGGCCAGCATGGGCTACACAGTGAGTTCAAAATCAGCCCTGTTTTAAAAACAAAACAAAAAAGTAGTTTTGTGGGTTTTTCTCCTTTTCTGGTACTGAGGATTGAACTTGAGCCCTTGTGCTTCTAAGGTTGGTGTGGCACTAAATCCCCAACCCTCAAAAAACTATTTTTGATTTATCTTTTTGTGGGGATTTGAGACAGAGTCTTGCTATATAGCTGAGTGGCCTTGAGCTCACGGTGATCCTCTTGGGTCAGCCTCTCATTACAAGTGTATGCCACATTAGCTTCTTTTGATGTATATCTATGGAAAATACACTTTAAAAATATTTGCTTAAAACTAATAAAAAACGGGGGCTGGAGGGTTAGCTCAGTGGTTCCGGCACCTGCCTCGCAAGCACAAGGTCCTGAGTTCCATCCGGAAACCACATATAATGCTCGGTGTGGAGACTCACAGTCAATGCCGCATACCATAATGCCGGGCGTGGTGGCTCACGCCTATAATCCCAGCACTCAGGAGGCAGAGACAAGAGGATTGCTGAGTTCGCAGCGGCTTGCCTGGGCTCCATAGTGAGCTCAGGGCCAGCCTGAACTACAAAGCGAGACCCTGTCTCAAAAAAAAAAACTAATAAAAAACTTCATTATTAATCTATATCTAGTGATCAGTCCTATATCTGTATGTTTCCTTGACTGGCATCTAGGAAGGCCAATCTAGGATGATCTTCCTGCCCCAGTCATTGAAATGTCTGTGACTAGGACATGCACTCAGCAGATTTGTTTTGTGGCCCTGGGCAATGAACCCAGTGCTTTGCACTGAGCTACACCTCCAGCCCCTTTCATTATTTTTTGATACAGGGTCTCACTAAGTTTTGAAGCTGATCAAGATGGACTCAAACCCATGAAGTTCCTGGTTAGCCTCCCAGTGTTGGGATTACAGGTGTGCCATGTACTGGGAGGGGTCTCACTCTGTAATTCAGGCTGGCCTCAAACTCCCAGGCATCTTCCTGCCTCAGCCTCCTAAGTGCTGAGATTACAGGTGTGTGCCACCACACCCCAACCACTAATGTCTTTTTAAAAAACGGGGGCAGGGGAGTTGGGGAAATTAGTGGGAGAGGAGTCCAGTTTAATTGAAGCCAGCTGGATCATCTAACCCACTTCTGCATTCAGTGCCATCTGTGTAACTGTGTACCTCAGTGAGCCCTGGGTCTGGACTGAGAGACCCTAACCCACGCTGAAAATTGTTACTTTCAGCTAGTACTGGAAAACCTATGGCACAGTGCTGTAGCAGGTTATTACTATTGAAAGCTATTTGGTTTTGTTTCGAGACAGGGTCTCAATTTGTAGTTAAGGCTGACCTTAAACTCACTATGTAGCCCAGGCAAGCCTTGAACTCACAGCAATCCTTCTGCCTCTGCCTTCCCAGTGCTGGGATTACAGGTACAAGCCATTACACCCAGCCTCACTGAAAGCTCTAAAAGGTTCCTCATCAACTGCTTTGTTTTTCTCCAGCTGTCATTCATTCATTCATTCATTCAGTAACTTAATACCACTGGGGCCACAGAGGAGAATCCATCAGCCCCAAGGGAGGCTCACTGAAAAGGAGCAAGAATTAAACATCGATACATGGTACCATCACAACAGAGAAGGAAGGAGGGAAGTGCCCGTGGGCCAGGAGGCAGAGCAGACTTGCAGAGGACCTGGAATCTGAACTTGAATTAGGCCATGAATGCTGTGCTGCCGGCACACAGGACAAGGACCGCAGAGAAGGAAGTGTGGGCTGCTCTGGCCCAGAAGTCAGGGCTGGGAAAGTGCACCAGGCCTTGAGAGGGAAGTTAAACTTCTCTGATGGGTGACAGGAGTTGGCTTTCCTTTCAGTCACTTTAATTTTCAGACGTAAGTAAGTCATCCTTTCAGGTATATATATAGCTCTGTAACTTTTGACCACATATCTAGTAATATAAACATAGAAAATACATTCTCATCATCTCAAAAAAGTTCTCAATCTAGCACCCTCACCTACACACAACTCTCAATTTCTGCACTTCTCATTTGATTTTTTTGCTTTTTTTGAGAGGGTCTCAGCTATGCAGTTCAGGCTGGCCTTGAACACACTATGTAGGCCAAGCTTGCCTCAGACTCAAAAATTATCTTCCTGCCCCAGCCTTGATTAATCCTCAGATGGAGTTACCAGCCTGTGCTACCAGGCCCAGCTAACTTTTTACTTTGAAATAATTATAGACCCACATAAATTGCAGAAAGGACTCATGTACACTTCCCCCAAAGGTACCACCCTGCAAAACTATAGAAAAACACCAATGCCAAGAAATTGACAGAGGCACAATACTGTCGTCTGAACTACAGAATGTGCATTTGCTTGTTTCAGAGAACACAACTGGATTGGGCCAGGATTGGTAGTACAGGCCTATAAAAATGGCTGCTCTGGAAGCCTGAGGCAGGAGGACCATGGGTTCAAGGCAACCTGAACAACCCAGGGTGATCCTGTGTCAGTATAGTACTCTGTGGGCTCAATTCCTCAGTACTGCTAAAACAACAATCACTTGGGCCTCAGCATAGAAGACAGGTTGCACACCATAGTCGTGCCTTGGAACTGTCCACAAAAGACAAGGAAGGAGGGAAGTATCTGTGGAGAACAGCACTCTTGATTGGTGGAGAATCTGGTATAAACGTTTTCATTAATCCTTTTAAAAAAATGAAATTTCCCAGATAGCAAGATAGTTTAAACTGAAGAGCCTAACCTCTAATTCAATGAAGGTCATGAAACTCAGAACAATGATAGTATTCCTTTACTTATTGAAACAGGAAAAAAAAACATTGCTTACTTTTTTCATTTTATTTTTGCCTGATTGAAAACAATGAAATACTGTCAAACACCTGAAATCCCCTGGGAATTCAAAGTTGTATCTGTTCCCTTAACAGGAAGGGCTTACCCTTCAGCGAACCCAAACTAAATCTCTAGACTTTTACTCCTAGAGTTCGAGGCTTTTGTAGGCTTTACCTGCTACAATCTTCTAACCGTATTATTGACAATGCCTTAATCTTTACTTAATTTATATAAACTCATGTAAAGACATCATTCACTCAAGAGACTGTGGCGTTAAGAGCAACTGTCCTCACTTTTTTTTTTTTTGCTTTTGAGACAGGGTCTCGCTTTGTAGTTCAGGCTGGCCCTGAGCTCACTATGGTGCCCAGGCAAGCCGCCACGAACTCAGCAATCCTCCTGTCTCTGCCTCCCGAGTGCTGGCATGACAGGCTTGAGCCACCACTTCCGGCATTGTGGTATGCGGTGTTGATTGTTGGTGGGCGTGTCTCCATGCCCAGCATTATATGTGGTTACCGGGGATCGAACTCAGGACCTTGCACTTGCGAGGCAGGCGCCGGAACCACTGAGCTAACCCTCCAGCCCAGCAACTGGGCTCACTTTTATGGCCTATGAAACTCAAGTTCCTCTGTGACTGGCACTCATGATCATATATGTCTATACCATAAAATGCTTAAGATAGGTACCGGGACCTGCCTGTAATTCCAGCTCTAGGGCGATCAGGGCAGCAGGATCACAAGTTCTAGGCTAGCCTGGGCTACACAGCAAGACTCTGTCTTAAATAAACCAAACAAGCCAGGCGTGGTGGCTCATGCCTGTAATCCCAGCACTTGGGAGGCAGAGGCAGGAGGATTGCTGAGTTCGAGGCTTGCCTGGGCTACATAGTGAGCTCAGAGCCAGCCTGAACTACAAAGCGAGACACTGTCTAAAATAAAATAAAATAAAATAAAATATAAAATAAAATAAAATAAATAAAATAAAATAAAATAAATAAAATAAAATAAATAAAATAAAATAAAATAAAATGTTTAGAAAGCTACTAGCCCTTGGTAGCATTTGGTAAATGTTAGCTAGACTCGTTTAAGTCTCAGTGGTGCTACCGAGTCAAACCCCTTTCACAGCCAGGTTGGACCTCTTCTTACAACATCTGTGCTGAAATGAAATTGGGCAAAAGTCCTCATTTAGAGTTTATTTTGCTACTAGTTACTATCAAACACTACCTCTTGAACAGACAGATAGGTATGGCCTATATTACCTATTTCCTCAAGATAAGCTTTTAGTATCTGTAAAACTAGGAGGTTATCTGGAACTCAGCTTCAACAGAAATGTGGTAAAATGTTGGTTTTTTTTTTTTTTTTGAGACAGGGTCTCGCTTTGTAGTTCAGGCTGGCCCTGAGCTCACTATGTAGCCCAGGCAAGCCTGGAACTCAGCAATCCTCCTGTCTCTGCCTCCCGAGTGCTGGGATTACAGGCGTTAGCCACCACGCCCGGCATTGTAGTATGTAGTATTGATTGCTGGTGGGCGTGAGTCTCCACACCAAGCATTGCATGTGGTTACGGGGGATCGAACTCAGGGCCTTGCGCTTGCAAGGCAGGCACCAGAACCACTGAACTAACCCTCCGGCCAGTGGTATAATGTCTTTACTGTGTCCTGTGCTTGGTATTTTATAAAAACTTGAAGCATTAAATCCTCCACACATCTATCTCTCATTAATAACATCAGTAATTACACATCCCCATGCCCCAGCCTCTTGAGGCAAGGTCTCACTTAACCCCGGCTTGCCTCCAACTCTCGAGCTTCCTACCTCAGTCTCGCGAGGGCTGGGATTACAGGCCTGTACCATTATTCCCGGGTGAGGTTAAATCACTCGACCAGGTCACACAACCAGGGAATGGAGCACAAGGTAAAAGTAACCCAGCAGGACCCTAGAAACGGATTTCAGTAGACTTAGCCTGGGAACTCAATCCTAGTGTACACACACCAACAAAACAAAACCAAAAAAGTACAGTTAGAAATGGAAAAACAAAGCAATCACCAAAAGACAAACACATGACAAACAGAAGCAAGGTTATAAGTAACCGGTCCAAGGTTACAGAGAGGAGCGCAGAGCCGGAGTCCCACAGCCGCTGTCTCGACTCCAAGGCGGGATCTTTTTTCACCAACCCACGCTACCACGTGGTCGGGAGCAGTCTACGTATTGTGGAATTAATAACACCAGAAGACAAAACTGACAGTAAGGAAGTGGGTAAACGTGGAAGAGACACGTAAAAAACAGTCCACCGGCCGGAAGCAAACCCGAACGCCCGCGATTCCGAGGCTGGGCGCCCGCCGCGACCCAAGGCCGCTGGGCCGAGCCGGCCGGAACTGATCTCCCGCCGACAGCTCCCTCTCCCCTCTCCGCCAGGGATACGCGGCGACCTCCGGGGGCCCGGGCGCCTGGTTTAAAAAGAAAACCCAACACGTGTCTCCACGCTGTCCGTGCGTTCAGGGACTCGAGCCCGCGCGGGGCGTCCACAGCCCGGCCCCGGCGAGCTCGGCGGTCGCTTCCTCTTCCTCCTTCCGCGCGGCGGCGCCCTGGCCAGGCCGCGGCCCGTCCGCCCGTCCGCGGCCTCTCGGCGAGCGCGACCCATCACCGCACCCCGAGCCGCCGCCACCGCCGCGTCGCCCCCGCCGCGCCCGCCAACCGCGGGGCCTCCCGCAGACGCCTGGGCCCGGCGCGGACAGCGAGAGGCGGGGCCGACGTGCGGGCGGCGGAAGGAGGCGGAGGAGGAAGAGGAGGAGGAGGTGGCTGCCCGAGCCGGGGAGAGGGGCGGGGGCGGGGAGGAGCGGGATTCGCGGAGCGCGGCGCCGCTGCCGGGAGCCGGCGGGCCCGAGAGTGACCGAGTCACGGCGGGCGCCGGCGAAGCCGTGGCGACGGACCCGCCTCCTGGAGGAGCTCAACCCCGGCCAAGCCCGGCCCCATTCCCGCCCCGCGCCGCCTCCCGCCGCCGCCGCCTCCCCGCCGCCGCTGCGGGAGCTCGCCCCTGCCCACCCCGCCCCCGCGGCCGAGCCCGGGAGCCAAGCGGGAGTCGGCCGGCCGGCGCGGGCAGCCCGGGACCCCGCGGGGGACGCTGCAGCCGAGCCGGGAGGGGCCGCGCCGCCGCCGTCTGAACTAGGATGTCCCGACATGAAGGTGAGCGCAGCCCCCGCCCCCACCCGCCGGGCCTCGGCCTACCCCGCCCGGGCCGGGCGCCGCGGAAGGGCGGTCGGGGAGCGGCGGCGACGCCGGCCGGGCAGAGGCGCCAGCCCGCCGGTAGGCGGGCGGGCGGGCGGGTGAGCAAGCGAGGGCCGAGAGCTGAGAGCCGCGCTACCGCCACGGCGCGGCCGCGGCCCTGAGCTGGGCCTGGTGCCGGAGGCGGGGCGGCCGGTCGGCCGGAGGGTTTGCACTGTCATGGGGCGGGGGAGGGGAGCGGCGGGGCCCGTTACCGGCGGGAGCCCGGCCCTCGGGACCGATGCCGGACGCCGAAGCCCGCCCGGCCGGCTCCGGAGCAGCGGGCCCGAGCGCGGCCTAGCACCCGCCGCCCCGGAAGAGCCCGGCGCTGTGCCGGAGCCGGGCCGCGGGCGACGGCGGCGAAGCCGGCTCGGGATCCGACAGGCGCGTCCGGTCGCCGGGAGACGACGGCGAGGCCCCCCACCTGCGGGCGGCCTTGGGGCGAGGGAGAAGGCTCGGGCCGGGCCCGGGGTCCCCATTGCCTAGAGCCCGCCCGGCCTCGCGGCTAGGCCTCGGCGCGGCCCTGGGCTCGGGTAACCAAGTTCCCGGGGCGGATCCGGCCCGGCCCGGCGAGCGAACTCTCCACTCGGTCACACCGCGGCGTAGACTCGCACCCAGCCGGACCCGTGCTCCGCGGCTTGCGCTGCCCCTGGAGCCCGGTTTGAGTCGACGACTGCTGCGGTGAGGTCTGCTAATAATTGAGAGGCGTTTGGACTTTGTTGTGAATTTAAAAACACGCTTCGTGTCCAGTTGCAAGTAAACAGATAACTCCAGCCCAGTCTCAAGGCACAAAGAGACAAATGTTTAGGATTGGGGCATAGGCATTGAGCTGGTGAAAAATAAGTTAACTTCAATTTACTGCCATATGGTTTAGAAAAGGGGGAGGGGGCTGTGTTTTCTTTGTTTCACTACAGCAGATTTTTAAATTTTAAAAAGTATTAACAGACTTGGCGAAAAGTTTAGCCTAGGAAGGTTAACACAAGATTGTAGAAGTGGCTTGAAAGTCTTGTGTACTTTAGATTTTAAAACCCTATATAAGTGATGTTGGAGTGGAGAAAGTTGAGTGAGTCAGATTAGTGTGTGCTTCACCCCCTTGGGAAGGGCATTCTTAGGGAAATAAAAGACCTTAGAATTTCAAGGTTGAAATGCTTTTATTGATTAACATTATATTTGGAGCAGGCTTCAGAATTTGCATTAATGGCAACGTTGAGATAGACTTAAAGACCATTATGTGTTCATGGATTTTGTTTTTGAAAAAGTTACAAAACTGATAGGAAATAATGGTGTATTTTCTTCACAGATCATTTATTGAAAATTAACCATGCTCAAGTGTTGGACGTTTTGAAATAATAGAGTGCTTAGGTCAGTTAAATTGAAAGAAATATAGAAACACTTGGAAGCTATGCCTGCTTTCTTTTTTTTTTTTTTTTTGTCTGTTTAATAGAAAGGCATCCCCCAACCTCTGTAATTTTGAAAAGTGATAAAGTAATGATCACCTTTGACTTTACAATATTAAAGTTCATCTTAGCCCAGAGTTGTGTGTACCTTGACCACCTTGAGGACAAAATGAAAGTGAGCAGCTGCTACAGGCTGACATACTCAGAGGGCCTGGGAAAGTTTACACTGCAGAAAGTGTAAAGTGGTGGAAGAAAGGGTATTTGAGCCCCCTCCTGTTCCTTGCCTTAGGAAAGCGCCCAGATAGTTCCAGACTGAATATTCTAATTGAACTATAGGCTGAGAAGATTCCTTTATCCTCAGAGCTTTGTTAGAGTATTTAAAATCCTATAGTTGGAATATTATTTTGGGATATACATTCTGCAGTTGAAGCCCATGTCTCCCTGTTTGGTTCTGTGGAAAAGTGTGTGGTTATACAACTTTGTTTTTAGCTACTAGACTATTACTGAAGCTTGGCACACTGTACTATAAGAGCACACCTCTCCTGGTAGTATACATTCGTGCCAGATGGTTTTGAAAACTGGACATCCCTAGATACAGCTGTTAAAGAGATGTAGTACAATATTTGTTAAGTGGTTATCTTTTAAGGGTCTAGTTTGTGGCTTAAGGCAGGAATGGCAGCCTATGAATCACATTTAATTCATTAGGTACACATTTGCAGTGTATTAGTTCAGGCTGCCATTATTCTCATCAGTAGGGATTTGACCTAGCAACAAATGTAGTGATCTCTTCCTTGGGCCAACTGATCTCATTTATTTCTTTGGTGATCTGATTTTTGAGCTCTTTTTGTCTGCCCACCTCCAAATTCTCTGTCGTTCTCCTTGGTTTTTCTCAGTAGTGTGACCCAGAACTGGATGTCATGGCCTGGTAGATCAGAACTGTGCTGTGTAGAGTGTACTTGCATCCTGTCTGTCAGGGCCTGCTGCACACAAGTAACTGTACACAAGTAGCTTTGTCTTTCTGCCCACTTTATTGTATGGTTGTGTTAATGATATGACTTGAGGTAACACAGCCTCTGAGATGGACACCTGTCAAGTGCAGCCCCCTGAGAAAGGAGCTACAACCAGCACTGCAGAGAACTGCTTAGCCAAGGAGTCCAGCGTACTTTTTCTGTCAAAGGCTGTAGTGTAAACATTGTTGGCTGAATGAGCAATCAGATCCTTCAGCTCTGCAGTTGGTGTAAAGGTAGCAGTAGACAGTCTGTAATCAAATGAGCATGGTCATTTTCCAATTAAAACCTTACCTATGGACACTGACATTTGAATTTCATATAACTTCCATTAAAAAATACGATTTTTCATTTGAACCCCGGGCTAAACCAATTGCTGACAAAGTATTTTGTCCAGTTTTTAGAGAGAATCTGCTTTGATTCTGTTCCCTTTTTCTTGAGTGTTGCTTTTTTGGTTGTTGTCTTATCTTTTGAGAACCTTTTTTTGTTGTCGTTTCATTTTTTGAGACAGGGTATTACAATATTCAGGCTAGCTGTGAATTCACTATGTAGCACTGGCTGGCCTTGAACTCATAATAATCCTCTTGCCACAGCCTCATAATTCAGCGATAACAGGTGTGCCACCAGGCCAGGCTTTGAGTGCCTTAACTTTTTCTGCTCTTGATTTTGGCTAAAATTATTTGAGATTTCAGACAGAGTTCATACCGTTGCATGATTTCCAATTCTCCATAGGTTTTTGATGTTGCTGCTGTTGTTAGTTTTTGGAGGCAAGGTCTTACAGTGTAGTTCAAGCTGGCCTTGAACTCACTCGGTACCTCAGGCTGGCCTAGAATTTGCAGTGATCTTCCTGTCTCAGCCTCCCATAAGTCTCCTATTATTGAGATTGAATCCAGTATCTTGAGCATGCTAATAAACAAGTACTTTACCACTGAATTGTATCCCTGGGCCATATTAGTTTTTATTTTGAGATAGGGGCTCACTAAATTGCCGAGGCTGGCCTTAACATTGCAGTCTTCAGCTATACTCTCCCAGGTAGCTGCAATTACAGATGTGCACTATCTCACTCAACTTTTTTTTTTTTTCAGTACTGAGGATTGAACTCAGGACCTTGCACTTGCTAGGCAGGCACAGCGCCATTGAGCCACATCCATGGCCCAACTCTTTGTTTTTGTTAATTGAGAAAACTGTAGGGCAGGGGACTTAGCTCAAGAGTTATCGCACCTACCTTGTAAGCACAAGGGCCCAAGTTCAATCCTTAGTACTGCCCCTCAAAAAAGTTATATATCAAGTACAGTTTTATCATATATAGCATGATGTTTTGAGGTATCTATACATTATGGAACGCAGTCCTGACTTCCAAAAGTTGAACCATTCTTGGATTTCTTTCTCTTGTCCAAAAATGCCATGTAACATTGCTGGGTATGGTGGTTCACACCTGTAATCCCAGCATTTGGGAGGCAGAGGCAGGAGGATTGCTAAATTTGAGGCTTGCCTGGGCTACATAGTGAGCTCAGGGCCAGCCTGAACCTCAAAGCGAGACCTTGTCTCAAAAAAAAAGAAAAAAATTGCTGTCTTTGGGGTGTGATGGTACATAGCTGTAATCCAAATGTTGTAGGAGGCTGAGGGAGGAGGATAGAAAATTTGAGCCCAGGCTGGGCAATTCTGCAAGAGCCTATCTCAAAATAAAAATAAAGGGATAAGGATGTAGTTTAAGTGCTAAGGCCTTAGGTTTAGTCCTTAAAAAAAAAAAAAAAAAAGGCTCTAAAAATACATAGGCAAACCTAGAGTAAATTGCAATGATTTTTTTTTTCCCCCAGAATTTTAGAACTACAAAACCAGGCTTGAAATCAGCATGTGATTTTAATGTGGTGTCCTTTGTCTTCCTTAGCCAAGCAAAATGATTCCCATGGAGAAGATCTTCACTGTCTTTTCTGCTTACAATTTATTTTACTTTAGTTATAATCTGTTAAAAGTTCATGACATTCTGTAGTTTCACCTACGCAAGAGGATTGTGAATTGGATGCCAGCTTAGGCAAGTAAGAGGCTCCAAAATAAAAATTCTAAAAGGAGTGAGGGTGAAGTTTAAGAAGAAAGCAATGTGTAAGTCTCTGTGTTCAATTCCTAGTATTGGAAAAAATAATTACTACATTCTTTTTTTTTTCTTTTTGAGACAGGGTCTCCCTTTATAGTTCAAACTGTCACTGAACTCACTATGTAGCCTAGGCAAGCCTCGAACTCAGGAATCCTCCTGCCTCTGCCTCCCGAGTGCTGGGATGACAGGTGTGAGCCACAGTGCCTGATACTGTGGTGTATGGTACTGATTGCTGGTGGCTGTGAGTTACCACACTCGGTATTGTATGTGGTTTTCAGGGATTAGAACTCAGGATTTTGCGCTTGCTAGGCAGGTGCCAGAACCACTGAGCTAAATCTCCAGCCCTAATTATTACATTCTTAAGTCTTTCTTTCTCTCCCTCTCTCCGTCACTTGCTTTCTTTGATTTTTTTGAGACAGGGTCAAGCTATATAGTCCAGGTTGTCTTGGAACTCATTGTGTATCCCAGGTTGAAAGTGTTGGAGTTACAGGCATGAGCCACCACACCCTGCTTTTGAGGTTTTTTCTGTTTCAATAAGTTATGAATTACTTTTACTGAGACTTTCAATAAAGGAGAGGTAGGAATGTAAATTTATGGGGAAATGCACCCAGATTTTAATTTCTCAGGTTTTTGAGTTCATATATAAAGTTTAGTTTGAAGCTCATTTCCATATTTTTTGTATGTCTTTTTTTTTTTTTTTGCTTTTTGGAGACAGGGTCTTGCTTTGTAGTTCAGGCTGGCCCTGAGCTCACTATGGTGCCCAGGCAAGCCGCCGCGAACTCAGCAATCCTCCTGTCTCTGCCTCCCAATGTATGTCATTTTTTATGTTGTTTATGTGTTTGATTTTTGAGGATCCAGGGATTGAACTAAAGACCTTGCACTTGTAGCATTACTGAGCTACATCCTGGGCTTCCTGATTTCCATATTTGGACCTTTGTGTTTAAATTACAAATATAGTGAAACAACATTTTTGTTTGTTTATTTTTGGCGCCAGAGATCAAACTCGGAACCTTGCTCTTGCAAGGCAGGCACCAAAACTACTGCACTAAGTTCCCTGGTTTACAACTTTCTTGTTTAAACTAGAGAATTTCATTTGGAAAAAATTTCTTTTAGTTTCAGAGTTTTTAAGATGTATTAGGACCAGGGATTTAGCTCAGTGGTTCCAGCATCTGCCTGGCAAACGCAGGGTCCAGAGTTCAATCCCCAGTAACCACATACCACAATGCCAGGCCTGATGGCTCATGCCTCTAATCCCAGTACTTGGGAGGCAGAGGCAGGAGGACTGCTGTGAGTTCAAGCCTTGCAGGGCTACATAGTGAGCTCAGGGCCAGCCTGAACTACAGAGTGAGACCCTATCTCAAAAAAACAAAAAAAGATGTATTAGCAATTTTCTTTCAACATAGTCAACTTTTTTGCAGTAGACTAACTTATGAAATGACCAAATGGCTTCCTTCATATTTGGCTTGCAACTTTTCAAAAAGTGATCCATGCATTTATATTGTCATATGTCTTAATTTTCAGACCATCAGCTTTTCAGTATCTGTCATATTCATTTTTCCCAGGTCTTTCTGTTCTTGGTTTTGTTGGATTTAGTTTGGCTTTTGGCACACAGTGCTACTTGTCAAATCCAGGGCCTCTCACATGTTGGGAAAACCCTCTTACCACTCAGCTGTACCCCCCAGCCCTTTTGTTTGTTTGTTTTTAAAACTGAAAGTTGCAAAAGTTTTGTTTTATTTTGTTTTTCATTTTCTGTTACAGAGGATTGCATCTAGGGCCTTTATACAGAGCTACACTCCCAATCTTCCTCCCTCCCTCCCTCCTTCCTCTCTCCCTTCCTCTCTCTTTTTCTTTTTTCTTTCATTTTGACTTTCCTTCTTCCTCCCCTCCCCTCCCCTCCCCTCTCCTCCCCTGCTTTCCCTCTTTCACTTTGAGACACAAAGGAGTCGGGGATTTAGCTCAAGTGATACCACCCCTACCTTGGAAGCACAGGGCCCAAGTTCTATCCCCGGTACCACAAAAAAAAAAAGTAAAGCACTTTGAGACACAATAACACTGGGCTTGAACTAGCAGTCCCTACCTCAGTTTGTAAGAGAATGGAGATTACAAGTGTGTGCCACTACATTCCAAAAATTTCATCAAAGTTAAGGTTACCTTGAAATGACCTGAGGAATGTTTTATTATGTTGTAAATATTGCTCCACAGCTTTGTTTATGAATGTGAATTCAAAAGAAACATTCACTATACTTCATAAAAGTTGAATGCTATTTGCAGTAAAAATCTGCTATGAAAGATTTTGTATTGGGCCAAAGATTTAGTTTCATGGTTCTGGCATCTGCCTGTAAACACAAGGTCCTGAGTTCGATCCCAGTAACCACATACCACAATGCTGGGCATGGTGGCTCGTGCCTATAATCCCAGCATTTGGGAGGCAGAGGCAGGAGGATTGCTGTGAGTTCAAGGCTGGCCTGGGCTACATAATGAGTTCGGGGCCAGCCTAAACTACAAAAGCAGGACCATGTCTAAAAAAAAAAAAAAAGATTTTGTATCGTTGTATTAAGTACCATTATTTTTTCAATACTTTAAAATGTTACCGTTTTTAAAATTGATTTTATTGGTACATTTTATGTATACATTATTATCACACTCAACCTTGAAGTTATCAGGGCCAGAAATTTAGATCAGTGATTCCAGCACCTGCCTAGCAAGTGCAAGGTCCCTAATTTGATCCCTAGTAACCACATACAGCCTCGTTGGTCATGGTATCTCACACACCAACAATCAGTACCACACACCACAATGGCGGGCATGGTACCTTATGCCTGTCATCCCAGTACTCGGGAGGCAGGGCCAGGAGGATTGTTGAGTTCAAGGCTTGCCTGAGCTACATAGTGAGTGCAGGGCCAGCCTGAACTACAAAGTGAGACCCTGTCCGCAAAAAAAAAAAAAAAAAAGAAAAGAAAAGAAATTGTCTTTTTTATATTGCTGAAGTTATTTGGTAAAGTTGAAAGATCTTTTTCATGTTATATTTTTTATTGGTACATTTTAGATATACATAATGGTAAATAATATTCATCATAGGAAATTTGTACCTGTAGTAATAGATCTTGTTTATTATTTATTTATTTATTTATTTATTTATTTATTTATTTATTTATTTGGAGACAGGGTCTCACTTTGTAGTTCAGGCTGGCCCTGAGCTCACTATGTAGCCCAGGCAAGCCTCAAACTCAGCAGTCCTCCTGTCTTTGCCTCCCAAGTGCTGGGATAACAGGCATGAGCCACCACGCCCGGCACTGTGGTATGTGGTATTAATGGCTGGTGGGCGTGAGTCACCACACCCAGCATTGTATGGGGTTACCGGGATCGAACTCAGGACCTTGCACTTGCGAGGCAGGTGTTGGAACCACTGAGCTAAATCTCTGGCCCTAGATCTTGTTTATTTTTTTTTCCCATTCTCCTCCCTTGCAACCCTCTTCCCATTCTTAGTTTTTTCCTTGTCCCTGAGAAAAGAGTTCCTAAGAGATCTGTAGATCACTCTTTTTTTTGAGACAGGGTCTCACTTTGTAGTTCATGCTGGCCCTGAGCTCACTATGTAGCCCAGGCAAGCCTCAAACTCAGCAGTCCTGCCTCTGCCTCCCGAGTGCTGGGATTACAGGCATGAGCCACCATGCCTGGCACTGTGGTGTGTTGTACTGATTGCTGGTGGGCATGAGTCACCAGACCTAGTATTGTATGTGGTTACTGGGATCAAACCAGGGACCTTGTGTTTGCTAGGCAGGCATGGGAACCACTGAGCTAAATCTCTGACCCAACAATATTTTTTTTTTTTTTTTTTTTTTTTTTTTTTTTTTTTTTTTTTTTTTG
>PVIC010045835.1:0-14474 GCA_004025085.1 Thryonomys swinderianus
GATAAAATAAATATGATGTTTATGGTGCATGTGGAATGAACTATTGTGGTAGCTGTATTCTAATAGCCTCAATTTCTAGCAATGGAAATTATTATTTTTACAGTGTCACTGTCATATGGAAGAGGTATAGCCTCCAGAATTTCATTGGTTTATCCTTAATGCTTTGAAGTTTAAAAGAAAGCAGCAAATAATTTCTAATTTACAGATAATTAAAATAGCCATAACTGAAATTGTGAATTGATAAATATGGCATTTCAAATTGCAGTGATAATACTGTTTAAGTGGAAAAAACTACCTGTACAAGTTTAGTTAATTAATTAAAATATGTATAAATGAAGAGGAAACAGTATCGTGGATTAGAAGCTTTGGTGTATTTATCAGCTTCTCTAGGACTTCGACCTGAAACACTTAGAGAACAGATAAGGGGTGACTTCAAGGAAAGAAAGGATACAACGAAAATCAACACCAGACTTTAGAAAGCACATGTATACAGGGGTTGGGAGGTTGTGGAGTGGGTTGGGATATGGGTAAAAATGAGAATTAACTCATGTCATATACTGAGACAAACTCCCCAATGTTGAGTGAGATTGTGAGCTGTATGTAAAATATACCAATAAAGAATTCATTTGAAAAGAATTTAACATCAGACTCACAGGAATTTGGAGAAACCAAAATATTCAAGCTTTGACAAAAAGGGTAGGAGGGGTCCCATTGACTCCGAGGTCACAGTGGTACGCAGGCATGGCAGGAGTAGGTGGGGTGATGAAGAGGAACAGTGAGAGGATATAACAGAGAAAACTGAAGGGACTCATATCCACTCAGAAAAGGAGTCTGAACTTGCCTGTCCTGGAGCTTCTCAGCGTGACTATGTTTAAGGGGTGCCCAGGGTTTCTCACTGTAGAAGTGTGGTCTTCCCACAGAGTCATCTTGAGGTCACAGCCATCACTGTTGCTTTGGGAAAAAGGAGCCCCTATATTCACCATGTTGTAGTATCACAGAAAATGTTGCCACATTGTTCCAGCTGGGATCTAGCTTACACACAGTGTGATCCTAGCAGAATGTCCTGGACTGAACATATTAAACAGAACATAAAGTTGGATTCATGTCAGAAAAATGCAAAGGGTCAGAGCTCAAGAGCTCTGAAGGTTACTTACTCTGGCTTCCATCAGCCTTAAAGTATTTAGAGATTGTATTGACTCAAATAAGCACAGGGCTCTTGAAAAGCATGCTTATGGGGGGTGGATTTCCATGGATCTGCAGCTTCCCTTCCTGCTGGGAAGTCATTGGCGTGACCTCCGTGTGGGGTTGATAACATGAGCCATCAGCTCACCTGTGTGAATCTGCTGGATCCACCTGCCTCATGAAACATTCCATTCCACACAAACTTGGAGTCGTTTCAAGAACTTCCCATCCCAAATAGCACAAGCACACAGCTGAACAAAAAGCACTGAAGACAAAATGGGTGAGTATTCCTCAACCTTGTCCTTCCTAAAGAGTGCGTAGCTCAGGTACAAACAGGAGAAAGGCATATCTTAGCACAGTAAGTGAATTCTTTGTTTTATCCACTGTTTTGTTTTGTTTTGTTTTTGTTTTTGTTTTGAGACAGGCTCTCGCTTTGTAGTTCAGGCTGGCTCTGAGCTCACTATGTAGCCCAGGCAAGCCTCGAACTCAGCAATCCTCCTGTCTCTGCCTCCCGAGTGCTGGGATTACAGGTGTAAGCCAGCATGCCCAGCTATCCACAGTTTTGACCAGCTCATTACCTTAGCAGAGATGATTCTTCAGTGCAACTTCTTTGTTTTGTTTTGCATATTTGTATACATTTGTAGTTATTCAAACTACATCTAGAAAACATATCTATTTATCTTGTTCTTTATATGCTTGTGCTGTGTTTTCTTTGTATTATGCTTTTATGCTTCCTACCTTGTGGACATGTCTCTGCATATAACCACTACTGCAATTGCACAGAGAAATAAAGCCATGCGCATGAGTCCTGCACCTACAAACTGTCTCAGCAAACTTCACTCTCACATTCATTAGGAATGTAAATGGTTGAAAAAGACCAGAGGAATACTGACATAGGGCATACCTCATACACTCTGCTGTACACAGCTGCTTGATCCTGTTGAAGGATTCATTCCTCTGAGACTCACAAAGAAACTGGAGGCTCTAGGCTCCAATACATGAATGCTATGCAAAATAGAAAAATCATTGACAATGAAGTAACAAGGGAACCATTACATAATACGCTGAGAAATAAATGTACTCAGCTGCTTCAAAAGAATTTAGTATAGCATAGGTCAAAAGAAAATCAACACTAATTATCAGCGAAGCTATGCTTTAGAATTTAAGGAAAAGTGAAGAGCTTCCAAAATATGTAGAAACTAAGGGAATCCATTACCACTAATTTAATGTTATATAAGACACTTAAAGAAATACTACACACAAATGTAAAGAACTATATAAAGCAGTATAAGAAAAGAATCAAATATCAGAAAAACAACCAAGATGACAGGAATCAGTATGTCCCTTTTATTAATAGCTCTGGATTTAGTCTTAGTTCACCAATTAAAATACATAGGTAGTTTGGACTTTTAATTGATTTTATTGATACATTTTATATCTACATTATGATCATAATCAACATTGGGAATTTGTACCAGTACATGACGCATCTTAATTCGATTATTTTCCCCTTTTCTCTGCCCTCCTTACCCTCCCTACAACCTGTAGTTTGGATTATTATAAAAGAACGAGAACAAGATCTGATTTCATGTTGCATGATATAAACTCAAGACCAGAAGAGAAAGCATGTAAAATGATGTCCCATGCAAATAAAATCAGAAAGCCAGAAGGAGGATCTACATTTATATACAGTAAAACAAACAATCCAAATTGGAAGAGACAGAAAAAGGTCATTATATATTGGAGAGAAACAGTGCACCAAGAAGATATTTAAATATATATGCTCCAGATGTTGGCACGTCAAATTTCATAAAACAATGTTTAACAAAAAGGGTAGATATCTTGCAACCAACTGTAGTCAGTAACTTCAATAATCAATGCTGACAAATAGGTTTAGCAAATAAAAAATTTCAACAAAATATCTCACATTTAAACTAGTACTGATAAACTGAATTTAACAGATAACTACAGAATATTACATCATTCTATAAAATTCACATTTATTTTCCGAACAAAAATGTAATTAGTTGCAAATAAACTGGATCTTAGGACATGAAGCAAGTCATAGTAAACACAAAATACTAGTTGAATTTTCATGAATCCAAATCAGATCACAATGAAATGAAACATGAATTCAAACCCAAAACCACTACTGCACCCATACAAACATTTGAAGTGTAACAATAACCAATTGAATAAAGCAAGTCATTGGAAATCAGTACAACAATTTGGGACAATGGCCACTTTTACTATGTTGGCTTTTCCTACCCATAAGGAAGAATTATGTTTATTTTCTAATATCCTCTTCAATACTTTTTTCAGAGTAATGTAATTTTCAAAGTAAAGATGTTTACTACCTTTGTTAGATCGATTCCTAATTATTTCATTTTTGATGCTATTTGTGAAAGACCTGATTTCCCTAATTTTTCTTTCAGAGTTATTTGTATGTGAGAACTCCATTGATTTTTGATTGTTTGACCTTGTATCCAGCTATGTGACTGAATATGGTTTCTAAATCTGTATATCTTTAAGTGGAGCTTTTGAGGTCTTTTGTGTAAAGTAACATGTCATATGCCAACAATGACACTTCAACTCTTTTTTTTTAAATTATTTACCTTATCTAACTCCTTCAGCGAATGTTTCCCAATCTATATTGAATACGAATGGTGATAGTGGACATTTTTATCTTGTTCTTTATGTTAGAGTGAAAGTTTTAAGGTTTTGGCCATTAATACTATATTGGCTATTGATTTCTCATTGTGGGATTTTACAAACGAAAATTAAAAACGAGTGTAAGACATCTGTGAGGTACCAATATGTCTAACAGGAGATTTACAGGTGTGTCTATATTTAAAAATATCACAGAGACCACAAGTAATCAAATGATCTGTCTTAGGATCTTAAGAAAACAAGAATTTGTAAAACCAAAACCAATAGAAAGAAAGAAACTATAAATATCAGGGTTCAAAGTTTTGAACTACATACTAAAATATCTAATACAAAATGGAAGTGAACTGAGGACTTGTGTCTTTTAAACAATAAACAATATCTAAAGAAAGACAAGCTGGAGACATCACAGGCACATGAATTCAACCTGAGAACAGAATGCTGAATGGACTAAGGTACATAAGCCTCTATATCTCAAGAGAAGTTCAAAACGCATAGAGCAAAATAGAAGATAGATAAATAAAAAGCAGTCTAAATAATTCTCACATTTTCTTTTCTATTGTTTCAAAAATGTTTTGTTGCATTGTTATCTGTTGCATTTATACTACTAGTTTTTTTTAGTTTATTCAAGAGACATTTTGGCTTTAATCTCTTCTTTGTTCTTTAGAGGTTTTATTTTGTAAATTAATTTGATACTGAATAATATTTTGGCCATTCTCGTAAGATTATGTTGCACACTATATTAACTATTAATATTATCTAATTATTTTAAATAAAATTTAGTTTTATTTTCATCAAAGTAAGGAGTGTCTTTTCATATTTTCTTTATTAATATCTACATATAATGTTAGAATCTACAAGCTAAAAACAAAAGAAATATATGACAATAATTAACTAAAATAAGGACAAAAATTATAATATTGGAAACAATAAAGTATTACAGCAGACATTATTGAAACCCAGATGAATTATTTTGAAATTTTATATTAATACTACCCAATAAATTAGAAAGTTAAGAAAAATGTATAAATTTCCAGAAGCATTTGACCTATCATATTTCAGGAAAGCAAATATAGCTTAAATAGGTCAATAGCAAGCATGATATTACAGCAACGATAAAAAGTCTCCCAACAATGAAAAACGTAGGACTAGATGCATTTACCGCTAAACTGTACCAAACCTTTAAAATAGAAAAAATGCAACATTTCTTAAACTATTCCAAAACATAAGAAATTAGCATGTATATTTATTTAGAAGTCAGATATACATAATTTATCTAATATCCTTCGCAGTATTCTCATATTATAATATCTCAAACCTATTCACTTCTCCACCCTGAACTAATATGCACTAAAAGTTCTTACGGTTTTAATCTGTCACATGTAAATCACCTCATGTAAATGGTATAATGGTCCGTAGTACACGGTTGAGTGATTATGTAGACCATGAATATGGTAAATGATTGCTATTCAAAAGAATACTGCAAAGGTAAATAATTTTGTATCATTTTTGAATATCGCATAATGCCTAGATGTGATTTTGTTTTGTTCTGTTTTGTTTTTGAGACAGGGTGTTGCTTTGTAGTTCAGGCTGGCCCTGAGCTCACTATGTAGCCCGGGAAAGCCTCAAACTCAGCAATCCTC
Source organism: Thryonomys swinderianus (assembly GCA_004025085.1). NCBI lineage: Eukaryota > Metazoa > Chordata > Mammalia > Rodentia > Thryonomyidae > Thryonomys > Thryonomys swinderianus. The sequence continues at coordinate 5,493 of PVIC010045835.1, forward strand.
CTGCCTCTGCCTCCCGAGTGTTGGGATTACAGGCATGAGCCACCACACCCGGCTGGCTAGATGTGATTTGAAAAGCTGCACTGATGTATGTGTGTGTGTGTGTGTGTGTGCATATATTTCACAAAGTCCTCTGTCCTCAAGAATGACCACATATTGACTAAAGGAGCATACTTTACTCAAAAAATATTAAAAGGTTGTGTCTGAGTACAGCAAATGGCAAAAATTTAAAATAGTTAATGAAGTATAATAGAACTTCTGCACAAGTTTTAATATTTAGTTTATAATACAAAACACACTAGCATGAAATAATCTTTCATATGTCAAAGATTTACATTTTTCAAATGCTAATTTATTTTAGCTGACAGGCTATAATGTTTTTCTTAGATCTCTCATTAAAAATTATGTGCTATTATAAACAGCCAGAAGCAAATTTCAATGCAATTTTTGAAACACTTAATAATGTAATATTTACTCTTGAGGAATAGCAATCATGTATAATTAAAATGTCAAGTAAAAATTTAAAAACATAAAACAATATTGATGATATTAATTCCTTGTGCATTTTTTACAAAATCTCTCTCATTTCAAGTAAAAACATGCATCAATATGTATCAAGAATGATATTCCAGCAATTTAAAAACACAATAAACATTTACTTAATTATAGTTTGCCTAAAATGTAAATCTTTCTGCTCTGACGGAGATTATCAGTTGTGGTGAGTTTGGAAACAACAAAAAAAATCCTGTTTTCATTTTGAATAGATTTCAGTGTGTCCTTGGTAGAAAATAAAAACTGATATCACAGTATCAAACAAGAATGTGAATAGACGTCTGCTATAGAAAATGACTGTGGGAAAATTTTGGACATATCCGAAATCTTTTACATGGTAACCAATTCACATTAAACCATCTTATTTCTTTCAGTGTTGAAAACTTTCCAAAGTTAATTTAGTGCATGCTCAGCAAAACAGATAATATGAATTTTCCATTATTTTAAAAAATATATAAATAAAAATGATTCTCAAACTGATGAAACCCAGGTAGTCACTGTCTACCATGACTACAACCAAATTACTCAAGAGTCTTCTATGGTTTGATTTGTCTCTGTCCCACGTGTGGACATAGTGAGAAGTTGGCATTTGTAAGCCAGAAAAAAAAAAAAAAAGACATCACCAGAATCCAAGAACTACATTTCTTTTTCCTATTTCAGTCTTCCAATACTAAGATGAAATCAATTTCAGTGACAAGAGCCACCTGAAGTGTGGGACTCGTGACGTCTGTATCTACTTCTCTACATACCTACTATTCTGACGCCTGCCCATCCTGGTTCCCAGTAACTTATCAACCCCTTCAGTGTGCTGTTTCCAAGAGCACTCTTGAATATATGTCCTTCTCTCCTCTCTGTCTCAAAATCTATTTTGCTGTAAGTGCGACCTAAAATAATCTGGAGAATATCTAGAGAAAATAAAAATTGTGTGGCTTTCCAGATGTACCAGAAACAGAAAAAAAAAAAAAAATGTGAAATAGCAGAGAAAGAAACCAAATATGTACATTGGCAAGAAAATATTCCTTATCTGTCATCTGTGATAACTATACATGTGGAGATGACCTATTCTGGCATCCTTTGGAAATAATATAGAAATGTATATATTTTTTAAAATAAAAGTTTAGGGGGCCAGAGATTTAGCTCAGTGGTTTGGCGCCTGCCTCGCAAGCACAAGGTCCTGAGTTCGATCCCGGTAACCACATAAAAAGCTGGGTGTGGTGACTCACGCCCACCAGCCATCAATACCACATACCACAGTGCCGGGTGTGGTGGCTCACGCCTGTCATCCCAGCACTAGGGAGGCAAAGACAGGAGGATTGCTGATTTCCAGGCTTGCCTGGGCTACATAGTGAGCTCAGGGCCAGCCTGAACTACAAAGCGAGACCCTGTCTCAAGAAAAAAAATAAAATAAAATAAAAATTTAGTCCACTCCCTTTTGTAATTAATTTTTTACATTATTTTGATGTTAAGGAAAGCTATAAGTTGGAAGCAGATATTAAAATAGAACCATGAACATACAGATACTGTGTCACAAAAGGAATATTAGCAATTTTTTGGTGAAAATAAGTTGAATTAAACAGATATTGTTTCTTCTAACATAAATACTAGAATGAATTTATGGTTATAGCTAGAGGGTAAATTACAGATGTTCTCTGGAAATGTACAACATATATTCATATTTTATAGAGCGGATGCTTTTGCATTATTTTACATATATCAAAATTTGCCAGAAGTATATATATCGAGAAAAGAATAAAAACTTGTGTAAATAGTTTAATATTAAATTTATTGGACTATCATGAAATTATAAGTTACCTTTGGCCTCTACAGTTACAAAGGGAACTCAAAGTGGTAGCACCTGGCTTTCAGATATTTAATGGAACAGTAAACTGCCCAAGTGGGTAGATATTTTCTGGAGGACTCTGTATTTATGTTTTTATGAGAAAATACTGTCTAAGCTTTTATTTAACTAAGATTCTTTCCAGAATATTAACCAACATAATATGTTTTATTGTTTAATATGTATCATTGACTTTGCAGTTTAGTAACTTTCACTTGTTTTTAACGTGAGTATTCTAAAAGGACAATAACAGCAAAGATATCATTTGATGAGGGCAACATCTCTTTACCTTTCTATGGCAAAGTTAGACACAGTAGTGCTTGTAGAAAATCTGCTGAAATCTGTTAAAAATAATGTAGAGCGTTATGGTGAGTTTTGTTTTCAATGAAGAATCTGATTAGATAATACTTGTATTACCTTGCTTTAGTGTAAAATTTCTTTGCATTATTTAGAGTACTTGGACAGAGAAGTTTTTGCAGCCTCAGTTTGTAAGTACAAGTTTGCAAATTACAAAATTGTCAACATCGCCCTTTGTAATTTATTTTAGCACATACAGTTATGCATATTAATGGGAGTCATTGTGATATTTCCATACATGGAAATAGCATTCATACTTATATCCAGCTACTTTTCCTACAACCTTCTGTCAATCCTTACCCCTCTGCATCCTTTACAGTCCAGTGTCATCCAGCAATTACTAACCAACTTATGGCCTTTAGTTTCCACATGTGAAAAATGACCATATATTTGTCTTTCTGCTTGTGGCTTATTTCACTCAACGAAAATGCTCTACTTCCACCCATTTTGCTACAAATGACAGAGTTTGATTTTTCTTTATGCTGAATAATTCTCCATTGTGTATATAGGTTGTATCTCATTCTAGTTTTTCTAGTTCTTAAAAGATTTCAGCCACCTTCTTAAATCATTGCCACCTGTTGTAAGCATCTATATTAAATCAAGATAAAGAAAAGCTAACTACAACACAGAGAGATTTGAACTGTACTATTTCTTCTTCCTTCAACTGTCTCAATGACACTGTGTATCTACAGCAGGGAAAAGTTGTCTTTGACCAAAGACAAGATGGTAAATCTTTCACGAATTTCACAGTATTCCTGCATAAATAAAGTAATTGTCTAAGTTGAAGCCATATTTTCTCCCATATAAAATTAGAAATCTGAATTTATAATACCATGTGGAATTTTAATATGTTGTAGTTTTTCAACTTGGATTGCTTAATTCTTCCAAACTGAGTTACATGTAAACATTAGTATGCCACATCATACCTTACCTAATATTGGATCGGATGTTCGATAACTCTTTACAACTTTAACTTTATGTATAATTTTCAAATTGATGGTACAAAGCAGTTTTTAGGAACGTTTTTTGCCAGTCTGTTTTTCAATAAAACAGAGAATTTGTATGCCCCAAGATGCATTTTTGTTTAACTCAAAATTACGTGTCAAATTCTATGCATTCCCCATTCATTTTGATTTCCCTTTTAAACGTGCAAACATAAAAGAGCTTCTTGAAATCTGTGTGTATTAAGAGAAACTGAGGAAGATATCTACAATTACACCATAGACTGAATATTGTGTTATTCCTAATGGGTGCTGGCAATGTTCATCGGAAGATTTTTAGGTCAATATTATGTTCAAATTTGTATGGTCTATTTCCAGAGAAAAATTTATTCCTCAGCATTAACCAAGGCAGTCTTGGGCTTTATGCTTCCAGAATCTGTCAAGGTACTTTATTTAAATGATGAATGAGGTTATAAAGGAAAACTATATCCTCTTCCTAGTCAGATAATGTCAAATTTAAAGCCTAGTATTAACCTGTATGCCCAGTCTGTGTGGGAAGGAACATAACCCTGTCAAATTTTAATACCATTTTAACACTCAGTGCGGAGCAGAAAATTCAGGCAGTATGTTTGAGAAAGAATTCAATATTTAAACCAGGCAAAACAGGAAATATATAAAGTAAGGAAAGCCGATCAACTTACGGCCTCTACTTGAGATATATGGAGTTCCAGTCATAAAATGGAAATGTAAAACCTTGTAGTTTAAGTGTCAGACTAACCCCACCTGTTTACTCCCTTTCATTCATTAAATGACCCAACTATTAAAATTCATCAAAATTGTATATGGTAAATAGTAAATTTTATCATCTTTGATATTCATGCTGACTTCCCTAGAGGAGTTGACCACTAACTTCTTGTTCTAGACTCATTTGTGTCATACTCACAAGATAATTCCATTTAAATATTAAATCTAGCCTTTCATCTTCGGCACTTCTGATCTACCTCTGGCTCTCTACCTTCTGTGCTATACATTTCAAGATTACAATATAAAGACCTACTCAATGGAGCCCTTTATGTTACCCATACCATAGCATCCCTTCCCCTTAGTTTGATGACTTGCTCCATTGGATTCCTGGCTCAAAAACTCTCCATGCGACATTTGTCCTGTTGGAGATACGAACTCACTGATATAATATCCATCAGTAAATTTAATGGACTACATTAGGGCCCTGATGAAGAATCTATGGGCCCAGAGCATAAGTCGTGCTAAGGGGAACCATATAGTTTACAACTAGCATAACCCTTCAGACTCCATGATGTCCTCCATTTAGCTGTCGGTGGGAGTCAACACCACAGAGACTGTGGAAAGGCCCACTGCGTGTGAGCCCTTGACACATGGCAGTCACTGTAAAGACTCGCTTCTCATCTAACCTCCCTTTCTGCAGAAGTGTGGACTTCCGGCTTGTCATCACCAAATTTCATCGAAGTACTACAGTTCTAGGAGGGAACTATGTTCAAATAAAGAGAATCTGAGGAAATAACTGAGCTATTCTGTGACTTCAGAGTTATTTTAATCATCCTCATAGATAAACGCAAGTCAAAGCAAGGTGACCATGCACGACAAACAAGAGTCCCAAATTGGAAATTGAACCACAATGAAACTGTCACAAAAGAAAGGTAGAACTGGCCTATGAAACTTCCGTATTCCACTTAAAATCTTAAAATCATAAAGTTTTTATTGTTTTGTAAATCTTAGCCTGAAAGATAAAATGTCACAAAACAAAATGAAAAAGTAAAGTCCGGGCTGGAGATTTAGCTTAGTGGTTCCGGTCCCTGCTTAGCAAGTGAAAGGTCTCTGCTTTGATCCTCAGTAACCACATACAGTAGAACTGGGTGTGGTGGCTCACGCCCTCCAGCAATCAGTACCACACACCACAATGTGAGGCATGGTGGCTCACACCTGTCATCCCAGCAGTCGGGAGGGAGAGGCAGGAGGACTGCTGAGTTCGACACTTGCCTGGATTACACAGTGAGCTCAAGGCCAACCTGAACTACAAAGTGAGACCCTGCCTCAAAAAAAACATTTTTTCCTTTCTTTCCAATTCCTTTGCTATGAAATATATATAGTGATCCTTCTAAAAATAATGTTTTTCATTATCTGACATGATTACATTTAAAATATGTTGCATTATATTTTTAAATGTAATTTGAACAATTTCACCAAGAATAAATATGATTTGAAAAGAAAAAGAAAGCACATGTCTATAGGGGGTGGTGGGTTGTGGACTGGGTGGGGATTTGGGTAAAAATGAGAATTAACTTGTGTCATATACTGGTACAAATTCCCCAATGTTGAGTGTGATTGTGAGCTGTATGTAAAATGTAACAATAAAGAATTAAATTGAAAAAAATACATTGAGTTTCATTTCAAAAGTATATTGCCCTAAATTTTTATAATCTCCTCTATTTTCAAATTTCAATTTAAACAGTCAATTCTTTGAAGTTTGTAATAAAAAATGACCTTTTGTCTATTGGATGGCAATAATCTTGGATTTCATTTTGTACAGAGAAGAACCATTAAAGTATAATTGGAGTGAGGTTCCTTGCTTTTTATTTTTATTAAATTAAAAAATGAAGCAAAAACTCAAAGTCAAATGGATTCACTTTGTACAAAATAAGTACTGATGATTCTAAGAAATTAGTACCACAATGGAACAGATCCATGACTCATTTGTACCCTGTTTTATGAAGTTAGATGCCTTTTTTATCTACTTATCCTTTTTTATCTATCTTACATTGCCAATATAGCTATCTTCAGACAGAAAACAAACCTTTAAGAGGCATTTAATAAGCCACTGAATTTTAAGTAACTGTATTTTTTCTCTTCTCTCCCTTAGCAGAGGTAAGATCACATTGAATTATTTACATTTTAACTGAAACATATTTTATTCCCTTAAACATCCAAGCCATCACTAATTCTATTTCACATAATGTTTACCTCAAGGAAAAATTATTATTCCTTCCAAAATGGATGTATTAATATGTATAACTAAAAAAGATATGTAAACATGGAAAGTAACTCTGGGAAACAAACCTATTTCATCCATCCCAATAATTTGACCAGAGCTATGAGCTGACAAATAAAATGTAAGAAAATTAATAAAAATAGACTTAATGGTGCAAAAAGCAGATAAAAGTAAAAGTAGGAAACTGGATCAGTGAATGAGTGATTTTTTATAACATGCTATGGTTTAGTAAAACATTTTTGACTAGCACAGTACTTTTTTCATATGTTGTTTTTCAGTTTCATTTTTCTCAGGTTTAAAAGTGAAGGTACAGCATTCATCTCTTAGAATTTCTGTGACAGTTAAGTGAGAGAACTAATAAAAAGTGTGTCAGTTGGGCCGGAGATTTAGCTCAGTGGTTCCGCACCTGCCTGGCAAGCATAAGGTCCCTGGTTCTATCCCCAGTAACCACATACAATACTGGTCGTGACTCATGCCCACCAGCAATCACACACCACAGTGCCGGGCGTGGTGACTCACACCTGTAATCCCAGCACTCGGGAGCCAGAGTCAGGAGGATTGCTAAATTTGAGGCTTGCCTGGGCTATATAGTGAGCTCAGAGCCAGCCTGAACTACAAAGAGAGACCCTGTCTCAAAATAAATAAATAAGATTAAAAAGTGTTTCAGTATAACTGTTTAATTCATGGCCACTCCCAAGAAACCCAGTTTTTAGAACAATGTTCTTTTTTACTGTCAGTATCTTGTAAAATCATTTCTTCAAGAGTTGTCTCCAAATCATGTTGTTTCTTCCTTGCTCTAGCAGATTGCTTGCAAACATGAACACCACCATTTTCTTGCCTGATTTAATACCTCTTTACCATTTGTTTTATTTGTTGTTTTTGTTAATTTTAGACAGACATAGTGATCATATGTATTATAGGGAATTTGTACGTGTACTTGATGTATCTTATTCATGTGCCACTCATTCAACCCCTTGTACCCTTCTTCCACTCAGGTAGTGAAGTTCATTGAATCTACTCAATTTCGTCACTTTTGTAGTGTCACTGAACCTAAATTTACACACTTGTGCTTTGTTAAAATTCTCTGCTGCTATCATGGGAACAAAGTCAGCCATGTACCAGGAAGTGAGGCAGCATATGGTCCGCCCTGGAGGCCCCCAGTTATCCCAGCCGAGAGTCAGCCCAGAGGTAGCCAGCAAGTCAGCACAGGCCTGGGAAATGACTGCAGATATATTAGCAATGTCTTTGCATCAGCGGACTTCTATCTAGAGCACAGATTGAAACTAAATCCAGGTGATTTTTTTCCTAATCATGATATTTTGGGTTGTTTCACAAAAGTAATTAACCTGTAACTGCCATAATTTGAGGGAGCAATTATGCATTTTCGGTCTTGTCAGATTGCAGTTCTTAGTTTATCACTTATATATCAGATCATGTGCTTCATACACTTTGCAGAAATAGGCATCATGGCCAGGCGTGGTGGCTCACGCCTGTAATCCCAGCACTCGGGAGGCAGAGACAGGAGGACTGCTGAGTTCGAGGTTTGCCTGGGCTACATAGTGAGCTCAGGGCCAGCCTGAACTGCAAAAGTGAGACCCTGTCTCAAAAAAAAAAAAAAAAGAAATAGACATCATGTCTTGCTGATCTTTAAATTTTAACAATAAATGGCACACAATGTGCACTTATAACTAATATTAAGTTTGAAATTCATTTTGATTTCTCACATAGGCACAACTTGGGACTGTTCTTGTTTCATAAACTCATGAAATAATGCAAGTATAATCTCTTTTATATTTTATCCTAGCTGCAGAGGCCTGAATGCCCTGAGGGATGCAGTGACATTTCCCAGTCAAATGTTTCTGTTGCATTTAGTGCTTTTGTTTCTCTGAGGTTGTGCAGCACATATGACTGCCTTCCAAGGAGAGCTACCCTTGGACAAAGAAAGAAGAGAATCAGAAATGCCACCGCAGTGAACATGGGTCCATATAAGGTTTGGTAAAAATGAAAAATGGGAACTTCACTGTGATACAAGCACACTAGACCGAAGCTAGAGTAACAGCTACATCTCCACAGGAAGGACAATAAATTGACTTGTTTTTCAATGGATTATTGGTATGAGGTTTCTAAAGGTTTGTAAAGGTGTCTTATGCTATAGTTTTGTGAAAATTATTTGCACATTCTATAAATTGTTTTGATATATGACCATTAATTTTAAAGCAATTGTAAATTAAGTACATTTTGTATAAATTGTGTGACTTTTTTTTTTTTTTTTT
>PVIC010045836.1:0-14497 GCA_004025085.1 Thryonomys swinderianus
GAACTCAGGACCTTGCGCTTGCGAGGCAGGAGCTGGAACCACTGAGCTAACCCTCTGGCCCAATATACCACAGTCTTAACTTCGGGAGTGTAGGATATTTTGTTTTCCTCCCAGGCCCTCAAGCTAAATGTTATATCATTGAGCTACATCTCAGAACCCTGATTTTATTTTATTTTTAAGGTACTGGGAATGGAACTTGTCTCGCTTTGTAGTTCAGGCTGGCCCTGAGCTCACTATGGAGTCCAGGCAAGCCTCGAACTCAGCAATCCTCCTGTCTCCACGTCCCAAATGTTGGAATGGCAGGTGTGAGCCACCATGCCCAGCATGGTGGTATATAGTACTGATTGCTGGTGGGCGTGAGTCACCATGCCCTGTGTTGTTGTATGTGGTTACCTGGATCGAAAGTGTGAGACCTTGGGCTTGCTAGGCAGGCACTGGAACCATTGAGCTGAATCCCCAGCCCACACACACATTTTTAACATGAGGACAACACAGAAATTACCTAAGTCTCAGATCTCCAGGATTTGGTGCGACTGAAAATCCACACTTGCCTTGAAATTGCCGTTGGCCTTCTGAGAGTCACTTCGCCGACAAGCCTTTCTTTCCCCAAAGACTGTGGGGGGGGAGCCTTGGCTTTGTAATTTATTGATGGTTATTGAAATGTGCTTGGGTTTTGTATAAGTCTTTAGCAAATGTAATGAAATCTTTTAAAATTCTAACGAGTATGTATGTTCCCTTGAATTTTCTATGTAAGTTGTCATTGTGCCTGAGGTAAAGACATTTTTATCTCCTGTAGAGTCTTTGCTTTTATTTCATTGTCCTTGCTTTTTGGTGCCTAATTCCCTACTCAGTGTAAATAACACCCAGTGATAACATTTCTATCTTCTTCTTTACTGCCTCAAACACCACCATCAAATATGGTTTGTTATAGACTTTGATAGATAAACTTTTATCAGAGTAAGGGAGCGTTATTCTGCTTTACTATGAATGGGTGCTAAATCTTATCAAATATAGAATTTCCTCTGTGATATGCTAATTACAATCACAAATTTTATTAAACCTATGTGCATTCCTGATGATAAATACTATTTTTTCAATAGATTGCTGGACTGCACTTACTAACATCTTTAGGATGGTCACTTCCATATTTATAAATGAGATGCGCCTACTACTTTCCTATCTTATTCCTACTGCTGTGGTTTTGGTACCACAGTTGCCTGAACCTCATAAAACAAATTAAGAAGCATGTGTCTCTTCCCTACAGCAGCTGCTGAGGACCGGAATTTCCTGCAGTCTGAATGTGCTGTAGGAGGCTACTGCCAGCCATCCAGCCCTCTTGGTTAGGCGACTGAGCGTGGAAGTTATTTTAACACAGAGAGCTCGAGGTCGCAGCCACCCAGAATGGAGTTTCATGGTGGCCTCTAAGTATCCACGCTGCTGTGGTGAAGAGACCGAAGGGCTGCCTGGCAGGGGCTGTGACTAGGGCAGGTGTGTGCGGCTGAGAAAAGCCCACCCCACAGGATTCTGGGACGCAGAGGACAAAGCCACAGCCGACAGAACCGATTGGTGGGAATTAAACGTGGCGCTCTGAGTCGCCACTCCTTCACTGCCGGTTGGCGGGCCAGCTCCCCACGGTCGGGAGCACTGCTTCTGTGGGTGGAGTGGATTTACCTGCCCCTCACCGTCTTCTCCAAGAATGAGGAGAACTCTACCCTGTCCGGAGGATGCCCGCACTGGCTCTGCATCCGTCCCTTTCCAGTTCCCCGGTCTCTAGACTCAGACAGCCCTTCCTCGAGTTCTTCCTCCACACTCCTTTCCCCATCATCGAATGAACAGCCGCCTTGGGACGCTGAATAGTGTTCAGACTTCTCCTTCGGGGTGTGGGAGAGACGCCGGGGAGAGGAGCTGGTCCCTGCGCCTTCCTTCCTTTCCTGTGTCTCCGGCACTGAGGCCCCAACCCACACACCCAGGCTGGTGCCCCCCGAAATGGGTCTTCTTGATGCTGAACCCAGAAGAACCTGTGTGTCTCAGGCCTCTCTGCAGAGAAGCAGCTGCCCGTACCCTCCTGGCGCAGCGGCTTGCCTGGGTCCCCAGACACCACGTTCCCCTGGGCTCCCTCCTCCCTCTGAGGCTCTTTCTCTTGGGCTCGTTGAGACACTGCTCTTGCTGTACCCACCACTGATGCCCAGTGTCTGGCCTACACTGTCCTCCCCTCTGTCTACCCCTCTCTGTGGCCGGGCTTGGCCACTTCCGTGGCTCCGTTCCTGTGTCTAAACCAGAAGTTCCCAGACCCACAGCTCAGCTCAGCCCGCTCCTGCGCTCCAGAGCTGTGGATCGGCATGGCCTGTAGCCTGGCCCTGTGCTGAGTGTTTTACTTTCTGTATCAGTTGTCTATTGTTGGAACAATAGTACGCATTGATAATCTCAGTTTCTGTGCACCAAGGACCAGAAGCTCAGGATGTCTCACAAACTTGCCACCAACTGTCACCTGGGGCCACCCTGTAGCTCCCAAGCTTTGAGCCCAAGATATGACTTCCTTGTCACATGAGCCTCTCTTGAAAAACAGCAGTGGACACTGACCTGAGAGAGAGCAAGCCAGAAGCCACCGTGTCTCCGGTAACCCGGCCTCAGGAGTCACGCGTCCTTTTCTTTCGGTCACGTGCCCGTCACCATGTGGAGCTGTGAGCACAGGGCGGAGGCCTCCCCGCCAGCATGCCACCCTGAGGGCACATCAGCTTCCCCTTCCCACAGCACGGACGAGAAGGCCAAAGGGACAGCCAGTCCCTAGGGAAGGCCACTCGGCTGAGCGTGGGAGGGAGATTCGAACACAGTCCCCCCAGCTCCTGCACAGGCCCCTCCTCCGTGGCCCCCCACCAGCCTCCTCATCCTCCACATACGCAAGCCAGAACGATCTCCCACCACCCCCAGAGCACAGCAAATGGTGCCACCGCCCTCCCATCTGCCCAAACCAAAAGCTCTGAGTCACGCCTGCCCCTCCCCCTCACTTCCCAGCGCCAGAGGGCCCGGCCTGCCAAGTCTCCCCCTCAGCGCAGCCCGCTAAGTCCCTCCTCCCTTTGCATCCCCACCATCACGCGAGGCCAGGCCGCCAGTGTGTCCATGCAGGACACGTGCGGTCCCCCGCACTGGCCCCCGCGGGCTCAGCCGCCACCGGCCCATCTGTCCCTGTCTCCAGCACGAGTCACCGCGGAGCACGTGCCGCCGGTCACGCTGCCGCCTGCGTTACTCCTCCAGGGGCGCTGGGCCCTCACGCTGCGCACAGGTCTGGCCCCCTCCGCTGGCCCCCTGCCCTCTCTCTGGGTCTCACCTCTCTGGCCACAACCGGTTCTGGGACCCACTGCCCATTCCGGTCCCTTCGGGGCTTTCCCTTCTCTGTCCCCTGTGTCCTGTGCGGTTCCCTCTAAAAGCCCTGCTCATTCATCAGCAACCCAGGTGGCCAGATTTAGCAAAGACGGGATGGGGGCTCAGTTAAATTTGGAGTTGGGCTAAACAATGAATAAGTTTTTACTATGGGCAGATCCCAAATACTGCATTAAATCCAAGCATCTTAGCCGGGCACAGTGGCAACGCTTGTAATCTCAGCACTGTGGGAGGCTGAGGCACGAGGATTCCAAGTTGGATCCCAGCCTAGGAAACTCAGACCTTGTGTAAAACAAAACAAAAAAAAATTTTTTTTTAATTTAAAGAAGTAGGAGTATAGCTCAGTATAACATCTCTAGCTCAGTCCCCAATGCTGCACGCGCATGCATACACACTCATACACACACACACACACACCTGAGGTGGGAAGGTATTTTATCTAGCACCCCTCTGAGGAACAGCTCCCCTCTGCTGAGTGTCTCCTGCTTGGTGATTTACCGGGTGGCCAGGATGAAGAGCAGGCGGATGAGCCCTGGCCCTTTGGGGGCTTCAAGGGCCATCTGGGGGTCGGGGTGACAGTCTGTGCCGGGCCACAGAGGAGGATGGACGGGAGGCGTCCCAGGCGGAGGCCCTCCAAGAGGAGAGGCGACGCAGCTGCAGTGGAAGCCGAGTGGGGCGCCTGGGGGCTGGACCCATATTCGGCCCACATGTGGTTGCTCCTGCTCCTTCCGACCCCCCGAGCCGGAGGTGGCCCCAGCGCCCAGGGGGTGAAGGCCCCACAGCAGCCAACTGCACCTGTGCTGAGCCCTGAGCCTCCCGAATGGCGGAGAAACTACCCGGGGACCTGTCAGCCCTGGTGGTGGCGCTGGCTCGTTAGTCTCGTCTCTGCCTCTGTGTCCCTCTTCCACGTCCCCTGTGGCCCTTTGTCACTGGTTTCACCCCCACTTCCCTTGGGACGCTTCCTAGGGCCCAGCTACCCCTCCTCAGGGATCAGATCCGAAGCAGCCCCCGGCCGCCCCGGCCCCAGCTGCAGTGAACCTTGCAGCCAACGGACCCCAGCACCTCCTCCTCTTCCAGCCACGGAGACGCTTCAGTTTGACGAGAGTTTTCTCTTTTATAAGGTCCCTAATTACCTGCTGTTTACGAGCTTCTCTTTCATCAGCTTCCAGAATTCTGCTGGGAGCCACGGACCAGGGGAAAGAGCCTGGTTCTCACACTGTTGAGAGAAGGCCCTGCATGTCCGCTCTACTTACAGAGACTCCACCCTGCACTGGCCCGGGACTCTGAAGTCTCTGGCCACAAGACGGGGTCCGTGTGTCACCTCAGAAGAGTTGACTGGCCTGAGAGTCTATGGTAAAGCTGCCTTGCCCCGGTGCCGCCAGCCGGCCTGTAAAAGGTCTGTGAGAACTCCAGAAGACTTGGGTCCTCCCTCCCACGCTGGGCAGTGACACATTCCAGCCTCGGGTGGCCCTCCTGCTCCGTCATCCTCCAAAGCCCTGCCCAGCACAGCCCTGCTCCGGCCTGTCCCGTCCAGTCCCTCCGGGGCCCAAGGCCTCCCACCCAACGTGTCTTCCCGCCCAGAGCAGGGCCCTTCCGTGGGCCGAGAGGCGACCCTGCACAGCCTCAGCTCACTGACCAGGGTTCTGTGTGACTCTGAAATACGGGCTTTAGGACACGCCCCCCCCCCCACAGAGCGCCTGGGCATGCTGGATATTCTTTTTTTTTTTTTTTGTACCAGGAATCGATCTCAGGCCCTTGTACGTCCAAGGTTGGTGCAGTACCACTTGAGCTAAATCGCCAGCACCATGCTTGATATTCTACGCTGAAAGCATTTGAGGGATGGCAGGTGGAGGAAGGACCCTCCGGCCTTCCCCTGAAGCAAGGCATGAGCTCCTCATGAGAAGAGGCGCCCTCTTCCTACCCAAGGGGTGGCCCATCCTCACCTCCGAGGACGGAGAGGCCCTGGAATACGCAACAACCAGCCTTGTGCTTTCCTGTCCTTGCTCAGGCCTTGTCCTGTCTCACTTGTCCACAGCGGCCTGCACGTCATCAAGGCCGGTGGGAAACACGCAGGTCTGGCCGTGTCTTTGGGTCTGTCTTCTCACGAAGGCACCCGCATCCTGCAAAGCATGTGTGAAATACTCCTGCACTTTTGTTTCTTGCCCGTTTGTCTTGTGCTCAGACGGGCGGAAGGGAGGGACCCATTTCTCCCTCTGGGTCACCTCACACAGCGCCTAGGTTTTACAGCAGGTGCAACTGATGGTGCTTGTGAAGCTTTCCTAGTAGGGGGGCCTTGAGTGTTCCAGGGGCTTCTGGAATAACAGGCTTGAAGACAAAGCAAGAAGGTGACGTTAAGCTTCTTAAAGTGCCCCTTGGGATTCTCAGTGGCCATGGGGGCTCCGTACCCCGAGCGCTAACAGTGGATCCACTGAAATCTCAGCAAATAACTTGAGCATCATGGAGGACAGTTAATATAGTAACTGCGTGAAAAGCCATGTTTGAGGATTCAGAAACATCTCACACGTGTCATTTACTTCCTGTTACTGACGTCAGGTCCGAGATGATTGTGTGGAACCCCGGCTTGCTCTCGGGCTCTGTCACTGACCAGCACCATGGGGCCGGAACAAGCTCAGACCTCTTCCAGCCTCAGTTTCCTCAACTGTAAAGTGGAATAAACAACTCTTTTTCAGGGTTGTTGTGACAATGAAATGAGAGACTAAAGAATGGAAAAATCCAATAATGCGGTGCCTGGCATGGAGTCAGCACACAATAAACTGGTAGCTCTCATTATAATAACTAATTGCTGTACTGCTGATTTGAAAAGATAAATATAGA
Source organism: Thryonomys swinderianus (assembly GCA_004025085.1). Classification (NCBI taxonomy): domain Eukaryota; kingdom Metazoa; phylum Chordata; class Mammalia; order Rodentia; family Thryonomyidae; genus Thryonomys; species Thryonomys swinderianus. The sequence continues at coordinate 6,214 of PVIC010045836.1, forward strand.
ATTGAAACTCTGGCAGGCAGCAGGAGAACTGGGCTAAGAGAGAGAAGACTTTCGAGATTGATGGTTTCATTGTTCCAACAAGGCCTCTCAAAACTTCCATTTATTTTGGTTGCGCACTGAATATTGTCCGTGCTAATAACTGCTGTGAATAGCTAAGTGCCAATGGCTTCCATTGATGGCTCCGTGGCACATGCTAAATATATCTTAGTATAACTTTCTGTATTAGCCATGCAAACCCTAAACTCCTAACATTGTAAAGCTAAGTTGGCAGAATGATGTAATTGTACAAACTCATAAACAGGAAAGACACAACTTTTGCTCTCATTAAATCCTTAAGTAATAATTAGGAGAAAGGGTGCTCTCACATGGGCTGAGTTGTTTTTAGTACACATTGTTACTATAATATAACATCATATAGACACCTGCACAAGCATAAACACCTTCGTGGACTTCCACAAAGCCAATACACAGATCGAGGAATATAACAACACCAGTATTCTAGAAGCCCCAGTGTCTCTTCCTGGTTGATTTCTGCTTCCTTTTCTTTTCCTTCTCTCCTCTTCCTCCTTCCTCTTTGGGATAAAACTTACAAGCCATAAAAGGTATCCACTGTGAGTATATGTGCTATAGTTGAGATCCGGAATGTGTCCCAAGGCCCAGATGTTAAAGACTTGTTCCCCAGCTTCCCGATTTTGTGAGGTGGTGGGAAAGCTGAGAGAGGGGGTCTCCCCATCAGCAGGGGCTTCCCCAGGAGGGATGGAGGGGCCTCATAGACTCAAATGTCTAAAACTGGCAGCGTACCTCCAGGATGTCACGGATACTATTGCTTAGATCTAGAGAAGACTGAACAATTAATCAGTGTAAGGAAATGTATTACTAATGACACAGATAGTCCCTAGTTAACAAAAAAACCAAACGACTGCATGCAAATGATTGAAGCTAGTAAAATCGTACCCTTAGATCCAGAAAGCGAAATAACTTCTGGGAGCCTTGAAATTCCCTGCATAGCCATTAATACACAGCCCTTAAAGAAATACCAATCAGAACTCTAAATCCACTGAGGTACTTTATTGACTATTTCAACACTTTTTACTGAGTGCCTTCTGTATGTGGTAGAGGCGAGGCAAATGTTCATTCAGGTTCTATTCTAACTTTTTATGTATTGACACTATAACTATTTCTTAAAGGGAGTTGGTGATTTAAGTTAAGCAAGAAAATGTCTCTGGAGCCTTTACAGAATCACTGGGGTCTCGGCTCTTTTTTCCCCAACCCAGAAAACCCTGGGGGAGGGGCTATGGGGGACAGAGCCGTGCGAGACAGAGATGACGTCACTGAGGAGAGATACAAATGAGATGAGCAGTAACTAAGCATAAAAGCAAGGTCCCCAGCACATGGTGACACAGAGCAGGGAGCAAAGCATGGCTATCTACCACACAGCTCTGGGCTAACGACGGGCACCGGAGCCCAGCGAGCTGAGAGAATGTCTGTGATGAGAGATTTGGCTCAGGGACAGACAGAGTTTTGACAGGCGGAGAAGAAAAGGGTGGGAGTGGTTCGAGCAAAGTCCAAGGCGAAACAGAGGAAAGCATATTCCAGGGTTGGGGGGCTGACCTTCTAATCAGTTCTGAGTTGAAAGGGTGAGGAGTTGGCTACCCCACAAACAACTATGCAGTAGACACCAAAGAAAAACAAACAAACAAACGAAAAAACAAGAGCCACGGGCTGGGGACGTGGCGCTTGCTTAGCATGCACGAGGCCTTGGGTTCAGTTCTCAGCCCTACCAGAGTGCAAGGTGGGGGCGGGGTCCACATGTTTAAGCTGCCCCAGGCATTGGAGGGAGTGGAAAGGACAGAGCACCCATACCAGCATGGGAGGCTGGGTGGATGGTGGAAAGCAGGAGGGGAGGTCACGTGAAGTGTCCCACATCTATCTTGGTAGTATAGGCCTAGAATTAAAGTTCAACGTATTACATGTTGCCTTGACATCTGGTAAAACTGGCCTAACCACAGATCTGTGCCTACTCTGGTCTCTTGGATAAGGGCCCTTGCCAAGCAGCCTGTCTTTGCACAGGAAGCAGGCACAGTCTCCGCTTATCCCGAGTAGCAGGAAGCCCACAGGAAAAGGAAGGTCACCCTATTGTCCCAACCAGCTCCCTTTCATGAGAGCTAAGGGACACTTCACCCTCTTTGGTGCTATAAACCCTGCCTCCCAAAGACACTGGATATTTGCTGTATTCGCAAGCACATCCACATGGGCGAGGCTAGCCTCCTCCCCCGAGCACATGGAACCAATAAGCAGCTAGCAGCCCCACCGGTCCAGGGTCAGAGGCTGTGTGTTTGGCTACCCCATACCCAGGCAACGGGGGGACAAAGAGGCAATGAAAATAACCCTCCATTTTTCTTTGCCAATACATCCTAGATTTTGTCAAAGGAAACATCCTCCCCAACATGACTTAGGAAAAGGTCATCTCATCCCTGACTCAGAAATAAATCCTAATTGGTTTAATTCCATCTCACTGATTCCATTAGACTAGCACGTGACCCAATTTTGCTCATTAAAATGTGAAGACAGATCTGATGGGAACTTTCCAGGGAAGGTTTTCTGGCTCCTTCTACAGGGACTCGGCAAAAAAAGGCCCCTCTTCGGTCCCTCCCGGACAAGTACTCCCCCTTCGCCAACCCCTCACTTTCTATAGTTTCAGATACCGACAGTCGCCATGTCTGAAAATATTACAAGGAAAATTCCAGAAGTAAGCAACTCATAAGTTTTACATTACAGACATTCTGAGGAGTGTTACAAAATCTCACGCAGCCCTGCTCCGGCCCAGCTGGGCATAAATGGCCCCGTTGTGCAGTGCATTTGCTACCAAACCTGCTAGTCACTTAGCAGCCATCTTGGTCATGACATGACTGTCATGGTACTGTGGTGTGTGCCTCCAGGTGACCCGTAGTTTGCTGTAATGGCCCCCAAGAACACATTAGTAGTTCTGATATACCAAAAGCCAAACAGAGCTGCCTATAAGTGAAAAGTTAAAAGTGCTCAACTTAAGGGGGGGAAAAATCATATAATGAAGTGCTAATATCTCGCTTCAGGAAGATTATTTTGAGAGCGAGAGCCCACACCGCCACAACTTTTATTCCAAGCTACTGTTACAATTGTTCTATTATTAGTTACCATTGTGTAACTCTTGGTGTTTAATTCGTAAGTCAAGTTTTTCACAGGTAGTATATATAGGAAAGCCCAGGTAGGGTCAGCTCTGGGTACACGCTCACAACTCCACGTGTCTTGAAGCCTTCCCTGAGATCAGAGGGCCCTCCCGGAAGCTGCCGGGCCTGGCCACGGCTCTCACCTGCGTCCTGATGAACCTGTACCCCTCTCTCAGAGGAAGCTAGAAAGAGATGGGAAACGTGGCTGCCAACTGCCATCGTCCAGTGCTGAATCAACGCTCACACCTTCAGATAATGCATCGTCTTAGGGTTGAGCCATTTTGAGGCCCAGCTGAAGACATCTGACATGGAGTATTAGCATTAAACTGTATTGGTGAACATGAGTTTCAAACAAAGGGAGACCATGCTGTACTTATGGAGTTTACAGAAGAATCAGCATTAAAGCTTGAATTGAAAAAAATCATCTGACAAGGTTGACTCAGCAGCCTGGGCGAAGACGTTCACAACCTAGTGACATTTCTGCTATCCCTAAAGTCTTGCTCTTATTTTATGAGGAGGAAACACGTTCAGAGAGCTATGTGACCTGTGCAGGTCACACAGACAGTAAGGGCCTGGGATTTAAAACCTAGGTCTGGGGCCGGAGGGTTAGCTCAGTGGTTCCGGTGCCTGCGTAAGCGCAAGGTCCTGAGTTCAATCCCCGGTAACCACATACAATGCTGGGCGTGGTGACTCACGCCCACCAACAATCAACACCGCGTACCACAGTGCCGGGCGTGGTGGCTCACACCTGTCATCCCAGCATTTGGAAGGCAGAGGCAGGAGGATTGCTGAGTTTAAGGCTTGCCTGGGCTACATAGTGAGCTCAGAGCCAGCCTGAACTACAAAGCGAGACCCTATCTCCAAAAAAAAAAAAAAAAAAAAACTGAGGTCTGTCTGTCTGTCTGTCGTGCCCAAACCCTGCAGGAGCTCCCACCCTGAGAAGATGAGACTGGGAACCATCTGAGAGGCCAAAGTGAAGGAAGAATTGGAGTCCCAGTAGATAACTTTTTTTTTTTATTGCTTTTTGGAGACAGGGTTTTTTTTTTTTTTTTTAAGCAGAACTAAAAGGACTTTTTCCCCTCCTTCCTTCCTTCCTTTTCTTTTCTCTCTCTCTCTCTCTCTCTCTCTCTCTCTCTCTCTCTCTCTCTCTTTCTTTCCTTATGCCACCAACCACTTTTTTCTTTTTCTGACATATTTGATTCACACGCAGAAGTGAAAAGTGAAAAACCATCTGTGGAATAGATAATCAATCAGTCAACAAGTATTTACGCAGCTTGTAACAGGCCTGGCAGCCAGGTAAGTGCTGGGAGCTGGGTTTTATAGCCCCACAGAGAGCTGGGCAGAACTATAGTATAAAACCCAAGCCAAGAGGAGAAGAAATATACAAATATAGCTTAAAAGTACCCTAGCAGGTTTATAGCACCAGCATTTTTGGAGTATCTAAGACATAGTGAGTGCCTAACTAAGGTTTTGGAGTCTAGAATCAAGAAGCCTGGGTTCTAGTCCTACCTCACGTCACTTGCTGCGTGGTCATGAACAAAGCTCCTTATCTCACTGAACCTCTGTTTTCTGATCTGTAAAATAAAAAAATATTAGTACTTCATCCAAAAGTGCCGTAGGCCGGGGTTTAGCTCAGTGGCGCCATACCTGCCTTGCAAATGCAGGGTTTTGAGCTTCATCCTCTGCACAAGAGAAAAAAGTACCAGGTCCATTTTGGACTCAACAGATCTTGGCGAGTATCATTGTTACCATTTTAAAATTCCTCTTGAAAAAGATGTGTACAGAGCCTCCCGAAAGGGAGAGCTGGCCACAGGCCTGGCCCTGCTAGAAGGTATTAAACCTCACTGGGGTCCTTCCTGTTTTCTTCTCTCCTTCAGCCAGTGAGGGAGCTGACTGGGCACACGCTCCAGAGTGTCTACCCTCTGGGAGGAGAGGCAGCCAGCCTCGGGCACCCTCAGACAGGACTGGGATGGCAGGAAAGCCACGGTGCCCTCTGCAGCCAACAGGCCACACCGAGGACCCACAGATCTTCAGCCAGCTCTGTAGACTGATGACCCGATGTGACTCATCCCTCCCTTCCGTTGGCCTTTCCCCAGCCTGCAGGGCACCGGGAACTGGGCCTGTGTGTGTGTTGCCGGGACGGGAATGTGCCCGGGGAAAGGCTGCGGTGAGAGGCTCAGAGCTGAGCTTGAGGAAAAAAAGTTTTAGTTCTTGTCCTCCTGAACTGTAGCCTGAGCTTCAGACGGGCTGGAGTGTGTATGAGATTCTGAGCAGCCACACAGTCCCCAGGAGGCCGGGGGCGGACACGAGCCCCAAGGATCTCAGCAAGGCAGAAACGAAGCCAAACCTGCCGGAGAAACTGGGGCCTCTGACTCGGAAGAAAACGCCAGGTAGCAAATGGTCCGGCCTGGGATGTGGGCTTGACACCACAGGAGGCAGATGACGAGCAAAGGAAGAGATAGACCCACCTGGCAGAAAACCACCACTATCTTGGCTGTTCACACTCAGCGCTCGCAAAATCCAGAGACGGGTTTGCAGCTAGGGCTTAGCAACTAAAACTGTTATGCCACACACCTTCCCGGTGTAAAAAGGCAGAGGCAGAGGCAGAGGCAGAAGGCCTGCAAACATGTGGATTTGACACCCCAGCCTTCTGTGCAAACGTCTGACTCATTCTGCCCCTTAGGGGGAGAAGCTAGCTCGGGTTTCACCATTAACCCCCAAGCCCTGCTGTGAATGTCAGCTCTTTCTCAGAAGCAAAGGAACAAAGCAAATGTCTTTAAATCCTTACTGACAGCCTAAACCCACGGTTATGAAGGTTCGGGCCACAGAGGAAGCTCAGGGTTCCCAGGGTGCAGTCCGGGAGGGGAGCTGCTCCCGAGTGAGCCAGAACGCGACTCCAGCGTTTTCATCGCTGTAACATTTACTTTCGGAGAGCCCGGGGAGATGCGCCTGTGAGAGGCCAGGACGGTGACCTTTGTTACTGCAAAGTCTGAGCTGTCTTCCAGGGCCAGACCAAGAAAATAAACGGGGTGCTCCTGAGCGCCAGCATAGCTCCAGGGTCATCGGAAAGGTCAAAACCTGAGGCGCTGGGACAACAGTGAAATCTGCAAGCTTTCCGAGACCCTAGCTACCGTCTCAGTCCATTCGAACAATGTGCATATGTGTGTGTTCTTTTTTTTTTCCTGAGACAGGATCTCACTTTGTAGTTGAGGTTGGCCCTGAACTCACTATGTGGCCCAAATTAGCCTCGAGCTCACAGCAATCCTCCTGCCTCTGCCTCCCGAGTGCTGGGCTTACCACCACACCCAGCACTGTGGTACGTGGTACTGGGGATTGAACTCCGGACCTTGCACTTGCGAGGCAGACGCGGGACCAACAAGACGAATCCCCAGCCCGTGTATTTTTTTTTTTTTTTTGAGATGGGGTTTTTCTCCATTGCCCAGGCTGGGCTTGAACTTGGGATCTTCGTATCTCAGCCTCCCCGAGTGAAGACTAACCGGCGTGCACCACCGTACCCGGCTCACATGGGGATTTTTTGGAATTAGAAACTCAGGCTGAATAGAGGTTGAAGAACATCAGGCGTCACTTTTTTTTTTTGAGACAGGTTCTCGCTTTGTAATTCAGGCCGGCCCTGAGCTCACTATGGAGCCCACGCAAGCCGCCGCGAACTCAGCAATCCTCCTGCCTCTGCCTCCCGAGTGCTGGGATGACAGGCGTGAGCCACCACGCCCCGCACTGTGGTATGTGGTACTGACTGGTGGTAGGCGTGAGTCTCCACACCCAGCAGTGTATGTGGTTACCGGGATCGAACTCAGGACCTTGCGCTTGCGAGGCAGGAGCCGGAACCACTGAGCTCAATCTCCGGCCCAGGTGTCACTTCTCTGAGTGGCTGACGACGGCGAGCACGGCCCGCGCTACCTGAGGAACCTGCTCACTCACTGCAGTCGCGCGTGTTGGCTGCCGTTGAGGCCGTCGCGGCCTGGGCCTGGTGGGGGCGCGTCCCAGCTTCCCCTGGGCCTCGGAGAGGCTCCAGATTCCCCCCGGCCACCGCCCGCGCGGCCAGTGGGGCTTCTCACCGAGCCCTCGAGCCGTGTTTATGGGAGATAGGTGCCCGCAGGGGAGGACAGTGGGCTGCGGGCAGCAAGCTCTCTGCCCTCACTGCGCTTGCCTGAACCCAGGACGCCCGTACGGCCCGTCCCCTCCGCACCGTCGCCTGCACAGGGCACAGGAGGCTCTTCGGACTCATCTTCACTGCCGCTGGTTTACCTTCCCATTCGCTTCCACTCCCGGAGACTCAAAGTCTTCTGTTTTTTCATGTTGGAAAAACGTGCTTTTCTTTTCTGCAAATGGTAAGTCAGCTGAATTCAGAGCTGAATTCTCAAAGAACTCCTCACTCCCCAGATACCCTCTGCGGGTATACGAAGCATATACATGAGTAAACTTTTATTTTTCTCTTGTTGATCTATTAGAAGAGTCTGTTTCAACTAAGAACTTACTAGAGTTGCTCCCATCTGCCCATGGCTGGCATATTGGTTCTGCCCCCGGAACAGACGCTCCTGACCAGAGCCACGTGTCCGAATGCCAGGGAGTTCACTCACGAGCCAATCTGCGTACTGAACAGTTGGCTTTGACTTCAGACATCTCCTCAGTATTTTCGCATTCATTCAGCAGCCTTATTTTGAGAGGACCTACTCAGAGCCTCGCACATGCTAGGTAGGCACTTTACCACTGAACTATGTCCCTGGCCTTTTTAAGCGTTTAAAAATTAATTCCCTCTGCAGGTTTTTTTTCCCTGCAAAGTTTTATATTTCTGATGAAATATTTATGAAATGTGTTGACTTTTTTTTTTTTTTTTTTTTCTTTTTGGAGACAGGGTCTTGCTTTGTAGTTCAGGCTGGCCCTGAGCTCACTATGGTGCCCAGGCAAGCCGCCACGAACTCAGCAATCCTCCTGTCTCTGCTTCCCGAGTGCTGGGATTACAGACGTGAGCCACCACGCCCAGCATTATATGTGGTAACCGGGGATCGAACTCAGGTCCTTGCGCTTGCGAGGCAGGCGCCGGAACCACTGAGCTAACC
>PVIC010045837.1:0-14457 GCA_004025085.1 Thryonomys swinderianus
CCTCCCTCCCACCAGCCTTCATCCTTCCTGTTAGCATCTCCCTGGCACTGTCCTAGCTCCTGTGATGTACCCTCCTAGGACTATCTTCAAGAGAGGGGGAAACACACTTTTCATTGATTTCATTTCATATACATTTATGCTGTTGGTTGGCTGCTTTTATGTTACATCCAACCTTCAGAATTCAGGTTGAGTATGTCATGTCATGATATGCAGGAGGCACTGCGGAGTCAGAAGGAGACTGAGGCCTGTGGAGAGAGCGCCCCTGGACTTTAATGGGAGCTGAGTACATTCAAAGGAAGAATTTTGCTTTCAGTGTACTTAACACTGCTCGCCTGGAGTCCTGGCTCCGCGGGGGCTAACATCTGTGTAAAGACAGCAGGGAGGACAGCTCCTGACCCAGGCCCTGCTGAGAACAAAGCCCGGTCACCTGAGAAATAAAGGACTCTCGTCCTTCAAAGCATCGCTTGTCATCCCCTGCGTCTCTCGACACTTTTACTACCTTTCCATGCATCGCTAAACAGTCCACACATAGCATCGCTGCTCGAGTTTATCAACTTGATATAAATGGCATCATATTGTATGCATCCCACCGCCGCTCACTCTTTGGCTTAGCGTTGTGTTTGTGAGATTTACCCACTGGCTCCAGTTCATTCATTTTAATAGATGTGTGGCATTTCATTGTTCATAATGTTTTATTTCTTGAGTTGAATAATGGGTACTTTTCTTCCCTAAACTTTATGAGGATTCTGAAATATTTCATGATTTCACGAATCAACTGAGTGCTATCCTTTGGGTCTTGCTGCCTGATCTAATGCCTCTTCCAACAAGACCAACTGACTGTCCTGGTAGGTGGCAGAGTGCAGGTTCCCTCTCGTCTGTCTTCCTGGCTCTGCAGCCTTGAGCTCAGCAAGTAGTAGTGCTTTTTAAATCATACAGTACCAAGTTGTGCTTTTTTTCTTTTTCCTTGTGGTGGTGGGATCAAACTCATGACCTTGTGATTTCAAGCCAGGCAATGATGCCGCTGAGCTAAATCCCCAACCCTGTGCCTCGTGCTTTGAGAGGGTGATCCCATTTAATCATCCAACAGTCCCCTAGGAAGGAAGGTGTCACCTCTGTCCTGCATTCACACCTTAGCAAACTGCAGCTTAGAAACTTCCTAATGCAGCCGGCAGTTCGCCATGAGAAGGTGCAGAGTGAGGGTCTGAAGCTCAGTCTCCAGGCAGGCGTGGCTCTTTCCACGCAGCGCCGCTGCGAAGCTGGGAGAGGAAGCGGGGTGCTTGCCTTGGTCCGGGCACACTCTCGGGTCGCTTCGCCCAGACATCAGCGGTAGGAGGGAAGGCAGAAGCAGCAGCAGGATCAGTCTCCAGCCAAGTCCTTCCTCATTAGGCTCTCTCTCAATAAGGGAAACACTCTTATTTTTAAGACAGGGTCTCACTTTGTAGTTCAGGCTGGCCCTGAGCTCACTACATAGCTCAGCCAAACCTCGAACTCAGCAATCCTCCAGCCTCTGCCTCCCAAGTGCTGGGATGACAGGCATGAGCCACCATGCCCATCATGTTGGTGTGTGGTACTGGGGATCAAACTAGGGACCCTGCGCTTCCCAGGCAGAGGCCGGAAGCACTGAGCTAACTCCCTGCTCCGGGAAAATGCTCTTTAAATGGTTGGTCTGCACCCTGGAGTAGTTCACAGGAACACACAAACCCCACATCTGCTTCTGCCTGACGACGGGCCGCATTGCTCTTCCCCATCCTGCATAAGGTTCACGGGGCTCTAGACCTACCCAGGCCCCTGCTCAGATTCCTTAAAGCATGACTTGAAGACTTTTTTAGTTTTTTTCTCCATCTGTGGTTATACTGAAAGTTCTGTTCTTCTTTTCCCTTTGGACCTTCTCCTGTCACTGGGCCTTCTACAGATTTTGGAATCATCTACATCTTCATTTTGTTTAGCTGTTGCCTCAGCTTGGAGGTCACTGAGGTGCCCGAGGGTATTGCTGGCACCCAGGGAAAGACTTCTAACACCCTTTCAAAGGTAAAGCACATCTTGGGGCCAGAGATGTAGCTCAGTGGTTCTGGTGCCTGCCTCGCAAGCACAAGGTCCTGAGTTTGATCCCTGGTAACCATATACAATGCTGGGCATGGTGACTCACGCCCACCAGCAATCTATACCACATGCCACAGTGCTGGGCATGGTGGTTCACGCCTGTAATCTCAGCACTCGGGAGGCAGAGACAGGAATGCTGAGTTCGAGGCTTACCTGGGCTACATAGTGAGCTCAGAGCCAGCCTGAACTGCAAAGGGAGACCCTGTCTCAAAAAATTAAAAAAAAAAAAAAAAAAAAAAAGGTAAAGCACATCTTCTCAGACGGCCAGGCCACTTATATGTTTCAAAGAGTCCTTCTAATATCATGACCTGTAGGCCATTTTTAGATTTATTTTCCAAATGCCGTTATGACTAAAATCATTGCCATTATTCTTTCCTGACTGTTCTTCCTTCTCATTTCTTTTTAATGCCAAAAGTATTTACATTTTGGGCTGGAGGGTTAGCTCAGTGGTTCCGGCGCCTGCCTCGCAAGCGCAAGGTCCTGTGTTCGATCCCCAGTAACCACATACAATGCCGGCCGTGGTGACTCACGCCCACCAGCAATCAATACCACGTACCACAGTGCCAGGCGTGGTGGCTCACGCCTGTAATCCCAGCACTCGGGAGACAGAGGAAGAAGGATTGCTGAGTTCAAGGCTTACCTGGGCTACATAGTGAGCTCAGAGCCAGCCTGAACCACAAAGTGAGACCCTGTCTAAAATAAATAAATAAATAAATAAATAAATAAATAAATAAATAAATAAATAAATAAATAAATAAATAAATAAAAAGAACCTAACAACTTTTAAAAAAAAGTATTTACATTTTTTAAGATGCCATTTTAGATTATACCAATTTCATAGTTCCATTTTGATATAGGAAGCCCCTTGAGAATACAGAATATGGGATACAGAAGTGGCTTGAACCTCTGAAAAGGCATATTCTATCTTTGAAAGGGTGGGGAAAGTCTTAAGAGTATTGAACGTCTTTCCCTGGAGGCCCTGGAGACTTTCAAGCTGTTTTTTTGTTTGTTTTTGAGACAGGGTCTCACTCAGTAGTCCAGGCTGGCCCGGAGCTCACTGAGTAGCCCAGCCAAGCCTGGAACTCAGGAATCCTCCTGCCTCTGGGATTCCTCCTGAGTGCTGGGATTACAGGCGTGAGCCACCACACCCGGTATTGTGGTGCATGGCACTGATTGCTGATGAGTGTGAGTCACCAGGCCCAGTATTGTTGTATGTGGGTACCAGGGATAGAACCAGGGACCTTGTGCTTGTTAGGCAGGCACTGGAACCACTGGACTAAATCTCCAGCCCCACTTTCAAGCTCTTTTAACAGCTAAACAAAAGTAAGATTCTTGGATGATTCTAAAATCACTGTGCGTAGAAGGCCTACACAGGGTAATATGAAAGACAGCGGTATTTTTGTTTCTTTGTCCACAAGGTATCAGTATGTTTCATTTCCTATGTGGATAAGTAATTCCTGTGAATTGCTCTTGCAGGACCAGGTCACAGGAGGCTGCCCTCAAAGCCTGTCCCAGCAGTCCTACAGCTGTTAGCCCTCTTTTGCAGCTGCACTGCCAAAACCCAAACCAGGGGATGGAAAAAGAAATCAACTTCGGACCTCTGAAAACTCAGTATTTTATTCATCAGTTAGATAAGACCACTTCCTAGGTGGGGATCAGACCCGCTGTTTTAATAATTTCCAACCTTCCGAGGAAGACTGCCGCTCCTTTTAAGAGACTACTGTCACTTCAGGCACTTGTGACAAAACCTGGGTGAATTATTAGACAATTTCATGCTGGTTTGCAGAGTGATTAAAACAAGTGGCCTTGAATGATAGCATATGTTATAAAGAGCTGGAGCCTTTCAGTTATAAAAGATGTATCAATCAGGAGAAAGCAAATACAAATTAAAGTTTGATGAGCAATTGGATATTAATTGGTACTAACTCTGCTTTTCTATGTCACTTTGATGTGGAGTAGATCATAAACATGGTAAGCAATACTAATAATGTATATTCACTTCAATCTAACTTTATGGCTCCATTTATTAAAGAAACCAATCTTGAGATAGAGTTGAGATCGTCTGGTGCGGTCTTTTCCCATTGTATACTTCACCTGACTCTCACTGCGCAGGCCCCAGCCTCAGCCCGCAGGCACAGTGCCATTGGTTAGACATCAAAGAGTCAGGGCCTAGTGTTTTCTTTATGCAGTAATTCTAAATTAGAGTGGGAAAAAATTAACGCCGCCCTGGGACCTTACGCTTTTTTCAGAGGTTTGTTTCCTCCCCCCACCCCAGGTTGTCTGTCCGTCTGAGTTTAGACAGTCACCTCTTAGGGAAAGCATGTCAACTTGACATCACGAAAGGTGTTGTGGTGCAGTCCCATAAAATGGCCAAAGTGTTTTATACTGAAGAGAATTCAACACACTTTATCTCAACTATAAGGGATTTCTTTCCAATTAGAAGAATGAAAAAGTGCAATGATTACTGGTGAAAGGAAAAAATTATCCCCTTTTAAAAAAATTAAAATGAAAACAGTGGATAATCTATGTCATTTTCTCCTTTACCAATCCATTGGCACAATTTTTTAAATTTCCTATTGCTTGAATCCATAGCCCTGTTGCATTATTTCTTCTCGGTCTGATCCCAAGCAAGTGACTCTATACTTGAGTATCTTGTCTGTAAAAATCGGTATATTAATATATACTTTAAGGGTGATTGTGGATGTATCCTGAGACAATAATGTTAAGTGAAATAAATCAGACACAGAAGCTTAAATATCACTTGGTTTCTCTTATATGAGAAACCCCAAGTATAAATAATTTAAAGAGCAAAATAAAAGGTAGATAACAGAAAACAGGGAGACAGATTTTTGCAAATGGGAAAGGGACCAAGAGATGAAGGGAAAAGGGAAATGAAAAGACGTAAGAGATGCACATGTACCAACTCCCACGATGAATGTGATCATTACATACCACAGACATGTAGTAGTATGATTTTAAATTAAACACAAATATTTGAAAATGAAATGACACATTTAAACATTCTTTAAAATTATTATGTAACACTCTATGGTTGCCGTGGCCTAAAGAGCTATTTTTATTATGGCAATACTGTTTATAATGTGTGGGATCTATTCAGCTGAATTGTTGGCCTATAATTTATTCAATTAATCTTCCCTTGCTGTCTTTCTGGTTGAAGCAAACATTTTCCCCTTGTAGCTGGCATTACTGCCTTGGGACCAACCTTCAGGGAACAGCATGGCTAAGAAAATTTCCAAGAATTACAGCTCCTCTCTTCTGCACTGGTTGTCACTACTGAGAGTTATAGCATGGCCAGATGGGGACCCTCACACTGACCCTACCATGGCGGCAGCCACTTCAGAGTAAAGAACTTATTCTGCTGCTCCTCTCTTCTGTTTTTACACTGACAATAACGCGCCTCCTGTGGGTGACATGCAGCCCAGTTTGGGCTGAATAATTTCTTGCGTGGTTAGAAGACCAAGAGAATAGATTGCTGCTGGGGGGGTGGGGTGCGCTTTACCTACTCTGGGTGCCAGGAGTGGGCAAACTGTGTGCACTTCCTTTTCTAGAAGGGAATCTATCTATTAATTAGGCTAAGGCCCCGAGGGAAGTATTTCTCTGGGCTACTTGCCTCAGAAACTGTACTTTTATTGCCTTCCCATTAATTGGAACAGCTTATTTATAGGAGACACTTTAATACATACTGGGGTGGGAACTAAAAAACTGAAACGAATAAAGTTTTCACTGTGTATGTACCAACTCCGAGGAGACCCCTCAGCCGGCAGAGACGTGGGGGTGTTTTCCCAGGCAAAGAGAGGGAGAAGGTCAAGGTCAAGGGCAGGACCAGGAGGGATTGTTGCGTTTGGGAGAAGAGGCAGGTTGGTGTTGGCACGGAAAATTAGGGATACAGATTGCCAGACAGACACCTTGTGATGTAGGCTCTTAGCAAACAAAAGACACGTGGTGTATCTGATCAAAATAGATCCTCTTTTATTGTTCCTGATAGACTTGGATATTAGAATTTTCCCTCAAAAGTGAACGGCCTATTTTCAGAATAGGCGGAGAGTTCTTGTTCCTTATATCTGCTCTTAATTCAAGAAATATATCTAACTGTAGTCTAACAAGAGTCAGTTTCAGAAGAAATTAATGAGAAACATCCATCAATTATTTATGCTCTGAAGCAGTAGGTCTGCTAATGTTTCTGCTAATCACCAAAGCTAAACAGATGTATCTTCATAAAGACGCTCTTGAAGAATAGAATGAGGATAAAAGAAGCACAAATAGAAAAATGTATATGGGTAATGATGGCAGAAAATAATAACCATGAGTGAATGACTGTCCTGAGACAGTGTTTGTTTTAACAGCAAGGCACAGTAATACTGTCAGAGCGAGCTCTTTTCTGGTTTCCAACACTGAAACATTAAGCTATAATAGAAGGCGTTGAATTTATGGAGATAAAATGCTAGTGAATGAGAAGAATTAAACTCTGCTCTTTTAATCAGCACTTCCAATTTCCAGAAATACACTACAAGCAGTTTCTTTCATAGATGCTAAGTGCAAGGTGGTTTCATAAATTTTAAAATCATCACATACAAACCCCAAATTATCTACACCTTCATTTTTAGTCTTAATATACATTTGACCAGAATAAAGTCCATTGGCTTCATTTTGAGTCATAGAGAGCGTTGTTAAAACAGCCTCCTCCTCCTGTCCTGGGAGCTGGGTCTTGTGGGTTTAAGTTTCAGCTCTGCCGCTGACTCCTTCTGGGGTTTGGGCAAGTCGATCTCTCAGCCCTTCAATTTTCTTGCACAAAACAGGATACTAAGAGCACCCTCCCTAAAATGTTACAAACCCAGGGAGTTTTAGCACAGCCCACAGTATATGGTGAGTTCCACGAGGCACTATTTTCAGAATAGGTCGATCATGGTCAATTTGTGAGGATAGGACTGGGCACTTTTACATCAACTTCATGTTTCGTGATGGAAAGATGCACACGGTCTCTCCTTACCCCCCATCAACAGTGCTCCCCACAGTCCTTTGGAACACAACCTTCTTTCGGCTCCGAGGAGACTTGAAGGGTGGGCGTTTTCCACCTGATGCGAACGAGGGCCACAGTGGAGGACATATGCTAACCGTGTCCTCCTGCTCTCTAGTCCCAGCCCGCACCTGAGACTGGGGATTCCATCCCTTCGTTGGCACCTGTAGAACTCAGATGTTATATCCAAAATGTCACATTCACCTCATTTTTAGAAGACCACGTGTGCCCTGCCTGCTGAGTTAGGTGTCATAAATACATGGAGTGACCTAAGGAAGAACTTCCCATGCTGCGCGCCAGAGTCACGGTGGGGGTGGGGCGACGGAGAGGGAACGCGTGAGAACGTGTACGCGTACTCAAGACCTTGTCTTGCACTAGTGAAGCAGACTTTTCAGGTCTGGTCAACATCTCTAAAAAGTGTCCCGGGAACCCGCTGGTGTGCAGTCAGGTCTCGCAGCTGCCCTTCCAAAGCAGTGATTCTCCACATCCCGCCACACGCGATCTGAAGGGCGTCAGCGCTGGGGAGGATCTGCCGTCCTAGGTGACGCTGGAGCTGGTGCCCCGGGCGGCCGCGCTCTCCCGCTCTCCCGGGCGCTCTCCTGCGCTCTCCCGCCCCGGAGGAGAGGCGGTTCTGCGGCTGGAGCACACACCGGCACTGCGCAGTCGCTGCGGGATTCTACAGCGAGTGCCTGCCACCGCCGGGCCGTTAATAAGGGTGTAGAAATATTGCTTTACTTACTTGAAAAAAGCGGGGACGGTACTTCTGGTAGCTGGTCATGACTCGGTGCCGCTCGGTGACTGCAGCCTCCCCCGGGGCAGGACAAGCAGCGCTGCCCTGGGTAGGAGAGACCGTCAGCACGTTCCCCTGGGGACAGGTGTGACCGCCCCGCCTTTCAGGTAAGGCCCTTTCACTGGCATGAGTCTGTCCTTCCTCCATCCAACCCCTTCCTCCCCTGATCTTCCTCACCCGGATGGCTTAGAGCAGAGACGGGGAGCCTCTCGGGGCCTTCACTGACACCAACTGCCGCTGCGGCACGCGTGCCGTAGGTTTGCCACCCCTGCCCTAGAGGAAACAGACGCGAAACAACACGGGGGCAAGAGATCCCCCTAGGATCCACCCGCCCTCTGCCTTTTACTCACTCCTATGTACACACCTCAGTAACAACGAGCCCTGAAGCAGTCGTTAGGCTGGGAAATTAAAATAGAAATACCACAAAGAGAAGAGAGCCTATTAACTAAAGCTCCGCTCTCTGGAAGTAGCACGCTAGCTCATTTATCCAAATGTGAGAAAAAACACGCAAGGACTGGGCAAAGCACACATGCCATTAGCTGCACTAACAGAACAAAAGCCCATGTGCAGCCAACGTTTTCCGTGTCACGTCTATGTTTTATTAAACAACACAACCTGTCAAGCCGCGCAACTGGCACTGTGTTCCGTGCACAGACCCACTGAGTTCCAAAAGCCGCTCAGCGGGACGGCAGCGCTGTGCAGAGCTCTTTCCACCCACAACCGACTGCTCTGCTATTTCGCTCTCTACACATTTTGAACTTGCAGGACGTGCTTAGCTGCTCTGTGGTCTGTTAAAGCACATAAATTATACCAGAGAGCAACACACCATAATGAATCATTCTGCACTGCTAATACCCACTAATAAAAAAAGAAAAAACACACACGATCTTACAGAGCAGGCTACAAACAGAAGTAGAATTGCACTTTGCAAAGCATAGGCATAGAAAAGTAGGAGTGAATGTGACTTCCAAAATGGTGACTATTGATGTATTTTGTGCCACACGACAGCTACTTTCTAATTTGCTTATGCATACATTCAAAATTATGATTCCCCCACCACTAAAAACTTAATTAATCCATGCAAATTTCTGTCCAGGCATTTCTACTTTCGAATCACCTGTAGAAAAGCAACATCCAAAGTTACGTCCATTACTGATCTATCCAGAGTGGCTTCAAATACAATCAAATCAGGTAGTGAAAGGCAGGAAATTAATTGTTCCAGCATTTCTCTTCTTCACAGTGATGCCAACTTCTCACAGGAAGGAATGTCTGATAAAAATTTAAGTTGCTGAAGTTATGGAAAAATCAACATGTACAGGGGAATGCCAAGGATTTATCTAACCTGTGTCTATGGAGTTTACTATATTCCTGAAACAGATGTGGAGGAGACATGATCCAGGGGTGAGAAACATTCTCAAAGTGGGGAGAGCAGTTCTCCAAATTGCTTAGTGTTTTCACTAATGCATGGAGTGGCCATTGCAAACCATCTTTTCTGACACGTTTGTCATAAACTCTCATCCAATTTGCAATTCCACACTGAAAGTACTATCACACACTCAAGATCTGAATGATTACATTACCCTTGGGTTTGTTGCCAGGAAAAAAGTGTCTGTTGTAAGACAGATTACTATTGTTGTTTTCTGTAGTGGCTTACCCTTTTAGGGTACAATTTAATGTTAGAAAGAAAACCATAGGCCGTATTAAATTTTGGTGGAAAAAGTCCCTCAATCTAATATCAGATTTTAAAAATTACCTGGAAACAACCCAAATGCTCATCAACTGGAGACTGGATAAAGAAGATGTGGTCTTTCTATAAAATGAAGAATTACTCTGCCATAAAGAATGATAAGTTTGAGTCATTTATACTCAAATGGATGCACCTTCAGGACATACTCATAAATGAAATAAATAGGTCATAGATATGTAAATATTGTATCTTTTCTCTGGTATGAGAAACTGCAAATGTAAATGAGCTCTAGAATATATGGTAGATATTATGAAATAGAAAATATTCAAAGGGAAATGGGGTGTAGGGATAACAAGGGGAAGAAAAAATATGGTAATAGAAAAGGGAAACAAAGCTTACATATATTGGGGGAGGGAGGTGTTTAGCAGGTGAGAGAATGGGAAAAAAATGAGAAATTGTGTCATATACTGGTGCAAATTCTCAATAGTGTGTGCAATCATAATGTGTATATATAACGTACCAATAAAGATTCAAAGTTTTAAAAATTACCAAGAAATTCCCACCTGCTATCTGTTTTGACTTTAAATTCTAAGTGTTATTTTGCTTCTGCCTTCTGGATAGTTACCTTAAGATAATTACTCCAACTATAAGAAAAAAGAGTAAAGCGCAAAACAAAGAAGAGGGACTCCCTGTGAATCAGAGTGCTTCTGGCTTTTCTGAGGGAATTGTGTTGCTACAACCTCCTTACCTCCTTTCTTCCTAGAAAGGAATCTTTTGCTATTTGGAACCCTTTTTTTTTTTTTCTTTTGTGGTACTGGGGGTCAAACTTGGGCCCTTGTGCTTCCAAAGTAGGCGCAGTACCACTTGAGCTAAATCTCCAGGCCGGAGCCTGTCATTTTTAAAGTATACAGTTTTTGTTTTTTTGAGACAGGGTCTCACTTTGTAGTTCAGGCTGCCCTGAGCTCACTATGTAGCCCATGCTAAGCCTTGAACTCGGCAATCCTCTGGTCTCTACCTCCTGAGTGCTGGGATTACAGGCATGAGCCACCACACCCAGCACTGTGGAATATGGTATTGATGGTTGGTGGGCGTGGGTCTCCATGCCCAGCATTGTATGTGGTTACTGGGGATTGAACTCAGGACCTTGCACTTGCGAGGCAGGTGCCGGAACCACTGAGCTAAATCTCCAGCCCTAAGCATACTGTTTTTGAGTGGAGAGGAAATGTCCTAAGGAAATGTAAAACAGAGATGTAAAAACAGTCTCACAAATGAAAAAGTCTCTCTCTGGTCACTAACAGAGGCCTGTTAGAAGGAAAAAGCAGCCTAGTTAAATACAATCATTTCCCAACAAAATGTAATATTTATTTTCCATGTGACTATTTGAATTCTTTTTATCTATTTATGGCATATTCAATAAATTACTTGCTTAAATGATTATTTTAAAAAGTCATCAAAGGGCTGGAGATTTAGCTCAGTGGTTCCGCTGCCTGCCTAGCAAGCGAAAGGTCCCTGGTTCAATCCTGGTAACCACATACGATGATATGATCTTGGGCATGGTGACTCACACGCACCAGCAATCAGTACCTCACAACACAATGCTGGGCCTGGTAGCTCACGCCTATAATCCCAGCATTAGGGAGGCAGAGGCAGGAGGATTGCTGAGTTCAAGGTTTGCCGGGGCTACATAGTGAGCTCAGGGCCAGCCTGAACTACAAAGCGAGACCCTGTCTCAAAAAAAAAAAAAGTCATTAAAAATAATTGTTGAATAGTTTTGGCTCTGGCTTCTTTTCTTCATTTTTAGAGACAGGGTTTTCTCCGTAGTTGGGGCTGGCCTTGAACCCACTGTGCAGCCCACTCTGGCCTCGAATTCACTGA
Source organism: Thryonomys swinderianus (assembly GCA_004025085.1). Lineage (NCBI taxonomy): Eukaryota > Metazoa > Chordata > Mammalia > Rodentia > Thryonomyidae > Thryonomys > Thryonomys swinderianus. The sequence goes on from PVIC010045837.1 coordinate 11,488, forward strand.
CGCCCCCCTGCCTCAGCATCATAAGTGCTGGTGTTTCCTACCACACTGGTCTTTAACAGTTTTAATAAGATGATTTTTAAGAGTATCATTTGGATGATAATTTTGTTTAAAGTTGTGAGATGGTGAAATGCCAGTTTGCTTTTACTTTTCAGTCTTTACCCAGAAATACAAAGCCCGTGAGTAAGTTCCACCAGTTACCTCCCAGACTTTGTACTAAGGATACACCTATCCACTAGCCATTCTGGTGAATCCCAAACACCGAGTTTTACCCACTTCTCTAAACAGGCTTTCCTGTGGTCATACGGCAAAGCATCATTTTTGGTTGCTTCTTATAAGCAGTATATTTAGCTCACAGGACCATGGAGGACAAGAAAAATCTTATTGTACATAACTAGGAGATTCTAAAGGGTTTACTGGGCTGGAACCAATCGTAAGGTATATGACAGAACAGTCTCTGAGACACGACCATCAGTAAGTGTCCCGATTAAAGGGTCCAGACTGAGGAAACAGCTGTGTTTGTGGGATATAAGGAAAACTGGTCACAGGAAATCCTAGTCAGGAAAGGGAACCCTTCAAGCAACTTGGTGGTAGGTGACTTGTACGACTAGCAATAAATATACCAAGCTTGCCTCACAGCCGCATGCAATGTATATTTATAATTGCTGAGGCTTAGAAAATGTTGTTACCTGGCGTCCATTTGTCTACATCCATGTATCATGGTGTACTACAGAAATATGGAGGTGCACAGGCAAGAAGTGAGCAAGAGAAACAGACACTTTGGAGGAAGAAACACAAATGAGCAAATATATGAATTCAACTTTGTTGAATGAAACAGACTAGACACACAAACTTAAGTACTATATAGTGTCCCCCACCTGAGTGAGGCAAAGTACAAGAAGGAGAATGATAAAGGATGGATGGAAGGGACAAGGGACAGTCTCTTGTGATAGGATAGCGGCCCAAGGGAAAAAGCATAAGGAAGGAGAAGGCAGGGAAAGAGAAATAAAGATACGCCATGTTTAAGAACCTAATAACCTCAATTAATGTACATATTATGCCACTAGATGAGCTAAGACAACAAGAATGAAAAATGGGATAGGGGAACTGGAAGAGAATGGAGGGGAAGATAAGGGGAAAGGGATTTTAAAAACAAGGATCAGAATGTACATGTAGCCATGCTCTACGGTAACTGTACGCTGCATGAAATGCAAACATGTACTAATAAGATGTTCCTTTTGTGTGTGTCTTACAAGGGATGGAACTCAGGACTTTGCACTTGCCGGGCAGGCACAGCGCCACCTAGCCACATCCCAGCTGCACGTACTAATAAAACAAAAATAGAAAGATCAAGGTGCACACTCAGGTATGAGGTGTTCTTCACCACAGGCAGGAAATGCAGTTGGACTTAAAATAACTCCAGACAATATGATGAAACTCAGACGAGCAAACAGTGATGCACATTCCACTAAATATCTTCAGTGCTATCATCTCATCTAATGCTCTGTGCAACCCTGCTAACAGTACACCGGTAGCGATATTAGATACTCCTTTTATATGACTAAACTGGGCCTTCAAAAGAATGTCATCCAGGGCCGGAGGGTTAGCTCAGTGGTTCCGGCGCCTGCCTCGAAAGCGCAAGGACCTGAGTTTGATCCCCCGGTAACCACATATAATGCTGGGCGTGGAGACACGCCCACCAACAATCAACACCGCATACCACAATGCCGGACGTGGTGGCTCACGCCTGTAATTCCAGCACTCGGGAGGCAGAGACAGGAGGATTGCTGATTTCGCGGCGGCTTGCCTGGGCACCATAGTGAGCTCAGGGCCAGCCTGAACTACAAAGCGAGACCCTGTCTCCAAAAAGCAAAAAAAAAAAAAAAAAAAGAATGTCATCCAGCTCACGCGAGCAGCGAGAATTGAAATATGAACATAGCTTTAAGCAAGGGCTCAGAGCCCTACTGGACATACACACAGGAGGGCTTTAGCTTAGGTTTGCTATTAGACTATGACATAATCTTTCTACACCTGTTCTTCCTTGTACAAAGAAGGGAAACAACCCACATCACAGAGCTGTGGAAAACATTAAGCAGTGGTTGAAAAGCACATGGCAGAGTTGCAGGAGCAGTGAGATGGCGGATGGTGTTATTTTCATCATCGCGCTGGGCTCTGCTGCCCAATGCGCTAGGGATGCTGAGTTGTGGAGAGGAGCTGCCTGGGGTCAATCTGGGATCCTCAGGATCCAGCTTGCAATTCCTGTCTCAGGCAGAGATCAATGCCTTTAAAAGCACTGCTAAAAAATGGAACATATTCAAACTGGGTGTGGTGGCTCACGCCTGTAATCCCAGCACTCAGGAGGCAGAAGCAAAAGGACTGCTGAGTTCAAGGCTTGCCTGGGCTACATAGTGAGCTCAGGGCCAGCCTGAACTATGAAGCGAGACCCTGTCTCAAAAAAAAAAAAAAAAATGTTGAACATAAGCAAAATTCATTGTCCCCTCTGCCCCAACTTTTTTTGTTTTGTTTTGTTTTTGTTTTTATGTTTTTTTGAGATCAAATCTTGCTACAAGCTTATCTAAAACTCATGATTGCTTGCTTGGGTCATAGGCATGTGCACCACCATACCCAGCTACTTTTGCTCTATTTTGCTTGGTTTTGCTTTTTTTTTTTTTTTTTTTTTTTTTTTTTTTTTTTTTTTTTTTTTTTTTTTTTTTTTTTTTTTTTTTTTTTTTTTTTTTTTTTTTTTTTTTTTTTTTTTTTTTGCTTTTTGGAGACAGGGTCTCGCTTTGTAGTTCAGGCTGGCCCTGGGCTCACTATGGTGCCCAGGCAAGCCGCCGCGAACACAGCAATCCTCCTGTCTCTGCCTCCGAGTGCTGGGATTACAGGCGTGAGCCACCACGCCCAGCATTATATGTGGTTACCGGGGATTGAACTCAGGTCCTTGCGCTTGCAAGGCAGACGCCGGAACCACTG
>PVIC010045838.1:0-14457 GCA_004025085.1 Thryonomys swinderianus
TTGTGGCATATACTGGTGCAAATTCTCCAATGTTATATGTGATTTTGAGATGTATATAAATTGTACCAATAAAGAATTCAATTAAAAAAATAGAAATCTATGTTTTTTTCACAGTTCTGAAGACTGATCAAGATCAAAGTGTTAGCCTTTTCTAAGGCTTCTCTTCTGGGCATGTGGATGGCTGCTTTCTGCCATATCTATTTAAAGACTATCTTCCAAATGCAGCTATGTTTGAAGATGCTGGGGTAAGGACTTTGAGATGTGAACTTTGGGAGACAGGGCGTACAACTCAGAGTGGACAATAAGCTTATCACACTTCCACATGGTACTGAGAAAGAGATGAGAGGACTTTCTCCCACTCAGGCTTCTTCAGTCAGCAAGCTACAGACAATGACAGCACGGATATAGCGGAAGCCTGGGAAAGAGGCTGATGGCAGGAACAGTACTACATGTTCATTAAATGAACACAAAGGACTATTATATTTTTCTTGCATTGAACAGTGGAAACCAAGTTCCACTGAATGAAAGATAGATTGAGTCCTCTAGGGCTGGCATCTAAGACCTCAAGCTTAAAGGAATACTATGAAGTTGCAACAGAAGGTAGCAGGTGGAGAATCAGCACTCACAGTCCTCTCTTGTGTGATTCTCTCTCCTTCTTCCACAAATGCTGAGGGGATGTCATTGCCAAGAAATCCTCCGAGCTTTTCTCTGCCCTCTTGCCAGCAAGTACTAGAGTTCTGCACTGTGGTTTGAAGAGGGGCTCACAGGAGTTGCTTATAAAGACTATTCAGATTAACAGAGGTCCTAATGAGCACATTGCTAGTGAATGAAACAACCTCAATCTAGTACTAAAGAATATATTAGCATACAATATGTAATTATATTAATATAAATATTAAATATTTAGAAGACTTTACAAGTTATTTTAATTCACTCAACCAATTTGTGAAAAATTGGGCCCCGATTTTTATGTTTTTGAGACAGGTCTTGCTTTGTAGTTCAGGCTGGCCCTCAGCTCACTATGTAGCCCAGGCAAGCCTGGAACTCAGCAGTCCTCCTGTCTCTGCCTCCCGAGTGCTGAGATTACAGGCATGAGCCACCACGCCCAGCACTGTGGTATGTGGTATTGATTGCTGGTGGGCGTGAGTCACCCGCCCAGCATTGTATGTGGTTACGGGGGATCAAACTCAGGACCTTGCATTTGCAAGGCAGGTGCTGGAACCACTGAGCTAAATCTCCATGGGTCCTGATTTTTTAAGATGGCCCTGGAGTGCAGAGGGCTATGGCGAGAGAGGAGCATTCACTGTTTTTATTTATGTTGTAGAGATGAGCAAAGGGAGGCCTGTGAATTCTCACCTAGCTTTGCACTGTTGCAAGGAGGTAAGTCCTGCGGGAGTCGAACCCACAAGACCCACAGCATGCTGCCTCTCACTGCTACATGACAAGTCCAGCAGTTGGGGAAATCTTAGAGCTGTTTCCAAATCAACAACTGCACTCTTGTGGCTGTAAAACTCTCAGGTGGACTTACAAGAAAAATCAAATGACGATAACTCAAGTCTTGTGATTAATCATTTTGTGTGAATCATCCTAGCTTCAAATTGCTTTTCAATGATTCAGTATGCATGAAGGATTGTGGTACACTGTTCAACTTTCAACAACTTGAACTTTCCTCAGATTCATCTGGAGAAGCTGGGTTTTCTTTTCCCGCAAATTACTTCCCTTCTGCTTTCTCAGCATGACTGTCTGTCCTTCGTGTGTGTTCAAAGCAAACAAGCATTTTAGAATTGCCATACAAACTGATTAGCACAATAGTGATTTGAATGCAACATAGAGTCCCAGAGGTATCTCAATAGTTAACATTTAAAAAGTTTATATAAAATCTTCAAGGAAAACTTCTCTCTAATTCAGTTGAAATAATGATTCTAATGTAATTTGGGTGTAAATATGCTTCAGTAGCAAAGGATTCTGTCAACTTTTATGTGTTTATCAAGTATGTATTCTCTTGTCTTCTGGCATGTATTGTCTTAGACACCTGGGATATAGTACAGAAAACAGAAGAAAGATTCCAACCTGTCAAGAGCAAACTGTGGCTGTTTCCCTCAGTAAACGATACAGTCACTCTTCCCTGGAAGAAGACTGAACACACCAGCTTTGTGTTTTATTCTGCATTTCTTTTAGACCTTGTCCTAGGGTGAAGAGATTCTTCATCTATCCACCCATTGCTGTCATCTATCTCTCTATTTTCATGATCTCCATGTAGGTATTTGTTTACATATATCATGAATATAGCGTGATCTTCCTCAAAGGGCCGTGTGTTGAAGGTATAGTCCCCAGCTGGGGGCGCTGTTGGGAGCTGGTGGAATGTCTACTAGGTGGGTCCTACTCTGAGGAAGTTAGATCACGGTGGGTGAGTGTGACTTTGAAGGAAATTTTGGTACTTCGATTCCCTCCTGTTTCTTTCTGTCTTCTGGCAATCAGGAGGTGAACAAGTCTCTTGTGCTGTGATGTACTGTGCCCACACTGACCAAGCAATAGACCATGAACTGAAACCTCAGAGGCCATGATCCAGAATGAACCTCTGTCTGTCACTGAGTTGATTGTCTCATCATGTTTGCCATCACGATGGGGAGCTGTCCGCATATGTATTACCATAAACTGGAGTTATAACTTTCCATTGGCTCCATAATCCAAACCTTCCAGAACATGGTCAAAGAGTAAAAAATATGTGGACAAATTCTTTCAATTAGTGAATAGGTGGGGAAGATTTTATTTCCTGGTTTTACTAAAATTCTGCAAGTCCTGAGATTTGGGGTTTCTTAATAAACTAGGAGATAATTTAGGTGAGTTTGAATCCTAGTATTTGTAAGGCTACAAAGTCATTGGTGTCCTATAAGGACTTAGGGAAGGGGTGGCCTTAAATTTCAGTTCTCTTTAAAATGATAGTCACGTTCACCAACAAAGTCCTGATGTGCCCCTCCGCTGAGCTCCTCTCCCTTCTTGCGGTCCCTCACACAATCTGTTTTATAACCTCCAGGCTCAGCCCTCTTCTGGGCATGCTCCTGACTCAGCTCTGGAAGTGATGACTGGCTTTCTTCTGTAAAATCAGGTTTCCCATGAAATGTCCCCACGTCAGAGCCACTATCTCACAGGAACAAATGGAAATTTATTTCACACCGTTCTGGAGGCTTGGGAAATCCAAGGTGCCTGTCTGGTGAACGTTTGGTTCCTGCGTCCTAGTCATCCTCTCTGTATCCTCACGTGGTTGAGAGTAGAGGTAGCTCTTTAGCATCTCCTTTTCATGGCACTAATTCCAATTGTGAGGGTTCTACCCCTGTGACTGGGCCCCTCCCAAGTCCCCACCTGTGAATACTATAGCCTTGGGATTAGGTTTCATGTTATGAATTTTAGGGAGGATGTAAAATTCAGTGCTTAGAAACCACTCTAAAATATTATACACTACCCACTCTCATTTTTTACTGAACAAAATACAGCACATGCTTTGAAAATGTTCATCTATGCCAAGATTTATTATGTTCACTCAGGAAGACTGTGCCTGGTATAGCTATTCTAAGGTAAATACAAATAGTTTAGAAAACTTTCTTTTAGTGCTCAGCAGTTTCAGTAATTCTTATTTTTATGCAGATATGTATTTGGCAACCTGTTCGGGACAGTTGGTGTGTATATGTGTGTGTCCTACACACACATATGTGAACTAGATTAGTGGTAAAGGTGATGTTGGGTGAAATGAGAGAAAAAATAGGCTATAGTAAAATAAATACAAGGAAACTGATTTTTCAGTTTTGTATATTGGAAGTACCACATGAATATGTGGGGTAGTTACTGGCTAGAAGTTTGTCAGTGCAGTTTTCTACTAACTGTCCTTTAAAGTTTGTTAAATCTGTGTAGTTTAGGGCCTTGGTTTTTGGAAATCCACAGTAAATATTTTACAGATGGGTTTATTTAAGTTATGCATATTTCTAAAATATTCCAACAAATACCATTCAAATTTTTACCATCCAGTGGAATAAAATATACACCACATAACAGAGTCTTATTCTAAAAGCTTTTATAAATAATATTTATTTCAGTGTTAAAATGTTGTATACAAGCAGTTCCATTAAACTAGTTCCTAGACGTCATTTTGTAAGTATGCGTTAAAATCTGTTGACTATTATGATATATTAGTGCTGTATCTAGATAATTTTGAGATACCAAATGCTTTTCACATATTTGAGAAGGAAAAAGAAATTTCAAAGTTTACCTCTGTCAAAATATTTTGCTCTATGAAAACTTACAGAAAGAAAATATAACACCTTTCCATTATAATTTCATTTGTTAATAGCTGTGTATTTTGTGTCAAGAACTCTTTCTAGTGTGTAATTTGTACCTTTTATTTAATTTCATTTTTATTTTTGAAGACAAGGTCTAGCTATGTGATTTCAGCCAATCTTGAACTCACTATATCATTCAGGCTGGCACTGAACTCATAATCGTCCTGCCTCAGCCTCCAACTATTGAGATTATAGGCCTACATGGTACCAATATGCACAGTTGCATGTATTATTTTTAATCTTCCTGTATTGTTGAATTTTAGAGGGAAAATAATTCCACTCAGATGGTTCTACTGGAAAGACTTTAACAAAGGTACAGACAGGGTTAAAGGGACTGACTGACACATGATGCTCAGGTACTTAGGGCCCAGTGAAGGTTACAAGTCATGAGTTGAGGGAGCTTGAGAGGACGAAGAAAGTATCACCAGAGTCTAAAGAAGCCAAAGCCACAGGTAGATGTGCCCAAGAGTTGAGGTTCTGGACATATTCAGCCACTGCCTGAGAGTCACAGTGCAAGGGGGAGAGGGGCAGAGTGGGGAGAATGAAAGAGAAAAATAATCCAGCCTATGGCTTTTCCTTCTTTCTGATTTTCTCCTGGCGCTCACAGTAGACTACATCAGGGAGTGACTACACGCAGGCAGGCCATCTCTCTGTACTGGTGTTACACTCCAAGTGTCCTAGTGGAAGCCTGGGTAGATGTGGTCCATGGCATTAGTCTACTGGGACGTAGGTCAAAGAAGAAAAAGGTGGAAAATGATTGGTTATTGCAGGGATAAAAATTATGGGATATGTAGACTTTATGTGATAAGCATTTAACCACTGAAATTTGAAAGCAAACAGCAAAACAATTTGTGAGCACGTTATTGAATAATGAGAAAATTTTACAAGAAAGGTAAGTACAAGCTAACTTCACAGTCTCAAAGGAAGTGTATAGAGTCCAGTGACACACTGAGGGCTCTGAAAACAATTATGAAACTAGTTTCTTATTAGTTAAGAAGAACCGTGTCTATATCAAAAGAGTACAGAGTAAATAAGAAAATAATAATGTAAAAACAGGTAAAAAAAGAAAGTGGATAACTTGAAAACTGCTTTTTAGGGGAGCTCAATAAATCAGTGATTTTGAAAAGCATGACAACTATAATCGAGATGAAAGGAATACCAGAAAGCAGATGTTTTAACAGGACTATGTTAGTTTCTAATTAGGAAACTACTACACATGCTTTCATATTAATAATATTAAAAATGAGGTAGAATTGATTATTACTATATTCCATTTTCTCAGGACACAACCTACTTTATATGTATAGAGTGGTATTTAAATAGAATATTATAATAGTGTGGGCTGAACTAGATTCAAATCTATTGCTTTTCTCAAAACATTGTTCATTGTTTAGCTGTTTTCTACTTCTTTAATAAAATGTTTATATTTTATTTATATATCTATATATGTATCTATACAATAACCTATAGTCCATCTTTAACTTCTTTCATAAAATGTCATGCATAGAAGCCTGCTAATATTTTTAAAGTTCTTCCAAAGTTGTGGAAAGTAGCTTATTAGTTCTTAGAGGAGGGATAATTTGGGGTTATGTTGTTAGTACTCAAATATGCACTTATTTTGTAGAATATCAAAGCCTGAGGACAAGTCCATTTGGCTTCACAGCTTCCTCCAGATACACTGGACATCAGTATCTCTGCTGGATGTGTTGGTTAAAATAAAAGTTCTTAGTATAAAGTCCGTGCTTCACTTGAGCTCACTTTTAGTGAGGCCGTACATATGGAAAGCAAATCATAACCTGTTAATATTTCCAATGAGCTCATTGGGTATAAAGTGAGGGCAGGTAATAGAGTACTAGTTAATGAGCAGGCTCTGAGTACACTAGTAGAAACATCTACTGGGCCCCGATCCCTGTACCCGGTTCTTCAAAATGGGTGTTTAATTTTCCTGCACTAATCACACTATTTGAATTGTAATGTAATATTATCTTCATGTGAAAGACTGATCTTTTCTTCCCTCTTAATAAATATTTGCTGGTTCCTTTCAGTATGTTCTAATTTTAAAATCTGTATATTAAAACTACACATTAATCATTAAGCTGTGACAACTGCATGATAAATTTTCCTTTCATAAAAACAGAAAACAATGGAAATTTGAAACCCAGATTGGGTCTTATTAATTTAACAACACCATATGAATTAATTTTTCCTTGCCTCTTTAGAAAGCACAAAACTGATTTACATAATATAAACATGTTCTTTGACTTATTCAGGATCAGACACATTATTTAAACATTTTGGAACCAGTTTTTCATATATAAAGTAAAATAGCATTATTTATCTCTTAGGGTTGCTCAGTATTTTAATAAACAGTAATGATATGTAATACATAAATGTCACATCCATTTCTACTGTGACATCCAAAGTGAATTTTGTGGTTGTCTATCAGTCTAGGAGAAGATCAGAATGGAAATAATAGAGAAAGCTTTGCCCAGGCATAGAAAAGAATCTGCACATGTGCAAAAGTATGGGCTGTTTGGAGTCTATGTCCCTGGGGCTTGGGGTGGGTGTAGTCCAAGATGAAGATGGTAGAGTTCCATTAGAACTTGGGCCTGAATGAATTTTGAATCACCTCAGAATCCATGAGAGGTCACCGAGCAATTTTACCAGGGCAAATCGCACATGGTGTGAATGTTAGAAAGCTGTAAGGAGAATGTATTTAAGGAAGTGTTACTTCTATCCGGATGAGGACAGTGGTCTGGCGCTTGACAAGCCCACGGGTGACTCCAGCAGGCACAGTGGCAGAGATGCTAGAGAGAGGACAGAACAGAGAGGTCGCTCCTAGAAGGTAGTAACCGAATCTTCAGAGGTCCGGGGGAAGAGTGATTGATGTCGAGTTCAGTAAATGTGGTGAAACAATGAAAATGGATGGCATTTCCTAAATCCAAACAACGCGTTTTAAGGACAGTCACCACTCATAGGTAGAATAACCGATATGAATCATTCATTTAAAGGAAATAATTGGGAATAATATTTCTCAGAGATGGTACCTAGACAGTAGGTGTCGAGTGAAAGTTGGATCTTACTGCTTCGTGAAAGTGTTTCTTTGCAACAACATCATTTGCAAACTATATTCTGCTATGTGTAAGGTAATGTGAGGTTGGAAAGAAGGCATTCCTTCCTTTTAGAAAGCTAAGAAATACTTGAGTGCCATTGTTCGACTGTGGCTTTTCTTATTGTTTTTGTTTCATGAGTTCAAAGCAAGATTGTTGTCCCATTACTGGCAATTTACTTATTTCCTAAAGCTTGACCGAGGAGGTCAAGGGCGGCTGTGGTCTGTGTCTTGTAACCCAGTCACTCATGCGTGACTCTAACCGGAACTCAGCTCTCTGAGAAAAGGTTGAAGGTCATGAGCGAATTCCAAGAGATTTTCTCTGTATCAAGAACTGGGAAGGGAAATCGGGAGGGATGAGCTGGTCACTGGCTTGAGGAAAAGTGAACGTGGTGACTGAGTCATTTCAGTGGCAGAGGCTGGAGTTGGCTGCAGGGGGTCACTGCGGGAGGGTCAGGATGATAACTAAACTGAAGAGCTGCCTTGGCTGAGGAGAAAATCCCTCTTCAGGGGCACAGCTTGACTGTTACTGACACTTAACTACGTGCCTAGGACGCCTGCTCTCCTGTTCATTAGATTTTCATTAATTGTGATAACTCTGGTAATACTCTATTCTTTCCAAGAAGACCCACACACCCCACTTGTTTACTGTTCATTGAACATTCTTCCTGAATTCTAAGCCAAATTTGGGCCAGGGATGGAGCTCAGTGGTGCCGCACCTGCCTGACAAGCTCGAGGTCCTGAGTTCGATCCCTGGTACCAAACCGCCCCCCCAAATAAAAAACAAAACTAAAGTCTATTTTATGAGCTGATAAGATACTTTTTTTTTTTTTGAGACAGGGTCTCGCTTTGTAGTTCAGGCTGGCTCTGAGCTCACTATGTAGTCCAGGCAAGCCTCGAACTCAGCAATCCTCCTGCCTCTGCCTCCCGAGTGCTGGGATGACAGGCGTGAGCCACCACGCCCGGCACTGTGGTATGTGGTATTGATTGCTGGTGGGCATGAGTCTCCATGCCCAGCAATGTATATGGTTACCGGGGATGGAACTCAGGACCTTACGCTGGCGAGGCAGGTGCTGGAACCACTGAGCTAACCCTCCGGCTCTGATAAGGTACTATTGATGAAATCATGGGGCAATACCTATAAATTTCAAACGAGCAGTGAAACGAAACCGTTTTGAAAGTTAATGAGATGGATAATTTTCATCCAGGTTAATTACTTTCTACAGAAGAAAAAAGTTAATATTCGTACTTTGAAAAATGGTAACAAGAGCAATGGAGTCTGAAATTCACTTCTAAATATTTTGAAATTTTAAATGAAGTTGAGTCAAATGTAGTCAAGTAAATGTGATGTGATATTAGCAGAAATATAAAGAATTTGGAGACTATAAATGTTTTAAACACAGAATTATTAAGTGTCATAAGCCTTCACAAGCTTATTTACTGTACTGAGAAAAAAATAACAAAGCTCACCAGTGTTGAAATACATGGCCTATGCACAAAATGAATTTTCCTAAATAAATTCTATGTCAGACTATATTTCAACAGCCTTAGACAGAGGACTAGAAATAGTGTTAAGTCAAAAATAACTTTGTGATTAGATTTGAAAAATTTAGGGATGGAGCGTGAAATATGCTTAGGTATAATATTCTCAGCACACGTGTGCAGGTTCCCTAGAGTCGACACCGGTGGATGCATTTGTAGTGGTATCTCGGGGTCAGTGGCCAGCAGGTGCACCGCAGCCTGCAGCCCAGGGTTTGCGATGCTGTCACTCTCTTGCCGCCCTGACACTCGGTGTGCGGGATCCAGTCCTGTTGTGCCCAAGCTTGCAGATTTTCCATTTCAACTGGATTCAAACCTGGCCTGATATAAACATTAGAACACTTTTGCTGATAACGAAGAAAGGTTTTAAAAAATGAGCTCATGAGAGCTCATGAGCTCTGAGAGAAATCAGAGGGGAGACATATATTTACGACTGTCATCATACTCTTCATCGGCATATTTGAGCAATGCCTGTGGGAACATGTTTCCAAGTTCTATGCCCTTTGTTAGAGGGAAAGCTATGTGAGGACAGGGACCGTACTTATTTTGTCTATCACTACTCCTCAATGCTTAGCTGAGCAGCAAGGTGTGTAAGATGCGGTCAGTAAAGATTCACTGACTTAGTAAAAATGAGAAAGCTTTAGTAGTTCTCTGTTCAGCCATGCAGCGCTTTGTCTTCTTAAATTCTTGTGACTTCTTAAATTCTTGACCTTTTGGGATAGTGTTCATATTTATTTGAGTCTAGTGCATTGTAGTAAAATAATACGTAAATAAAGATTTGAAATTTTGACTTTCTAGGAACAGTAAAAAAATGTAGTTTTAACCATTTTATTTCATTTTTAAAGTCAAGTTTCTGGGAAGTTATCAGCAGGTTGGATAAGCTAACAATTTGATCATTTGCTGCAGTAGAGATCTGAGAGGGGCGCATCTGTGTACCGGGAACAAATGGTGCTACACAGCACTAAAGGTTCCTGTACACCTGGCCCTCGCTCTGAAGAATGATCTTAAATACACCACAGTTTTTCTTACAACATAGAATTTATCAATGAATTGCAAACTGGATTTCACAAAATAAGAGAAACATGTATATACACATATTTTCTGTTACCATCATTTATCTTTTGACTTTTGTACACTTGCAGAAAGCAGTGTTTACTGATCTAGTAGAAACCTGAGTACTCTCTTTTAATAAATGGTTTCCTGGTCATTCTTTAAGAGAGAAAAATTATTTATGATTTTAAAAATATTTGTTATTTATATCTGTATCTCTTGAATGACCAGTTATGTTGAGCATTTGTTCATATCTTTATTTGCTGCTTCTATTTCTTCACCTGAGAAATGTCTGCTCATTTCTGATGCCCATTTGTGAGCTGGGTCTTTAATTTTGGAGAGTCTAATTTTTTAAGTTCTTTATATAATTGACATAGTAGTCTTTTGTCTGAGGAACTGCCGGTAAAACTTTATTTCCCACATTATAGTAGTGAATTTTTAAACTAATTTTTTAAAATAAAAAAATGGAGTCTGGAGAGAATAATATTTAAATGGTGTCCAATTCCTATCTAGGTAAATTTCCATGTATTTTGCCAAACTGGTTTGGCTACTAGGATCAATTTACTCTGTCAGATTAGTAAGGAGCGCAAATATAAGAGAAGCAAACAATGGTTAGATGTCTCATACAAACAGTCAGTATTTTAGTCTTTGAGCTGGTTTAAAGGTGTTTCTTAAATAACATGTTATTTATTCAATATCTGTTTTGATAACCTGTTTTACATAAATATCCTCATTGGATTAGGTAGTTCAAAAATGGAGGAGAAACAACTCCAGATCTCTGACAGTTCACTACTCTGGGGAGAGAAATGAAATAAATATACTGTGTAGTGAGCAGACATTAAACTGCCATGTTTTAAGCAGTGGCAATTGGGGCTAGAGATACACTATCTGTGTATAACCTGGGATGTGCTTTTGGTTACAGCTTTCAGAAAGAGCTCCGGGGGCGGGGAGAGGAAGTGGAGATAAATCATGAAGCAGAGATGCTTTTGAGGGGCTCTTGACTTCACCCACATCTCAGACCCAACTGCGAAACAGCACAGGGCTTTTAATGCCTAACTTTGCAGGTTCCTCTCCCAGTTCTTTCCTACTGGTTCAGAGGCTGATCCATCGAACTCATTCGGATTAACTTCCGCTTTTGTCTACACAGTATTCTATCAACCCGTTTATTCCCTGTGTTCACAAAGATGGATCTGGACTTCACGGAAAACTCCTCCATGTGGCCTGTGAACCCACATCTAGTCTGATCGGTGCCAACCTTATGCACCTCACCTTGTACTTCTTTCCTGATCACTCTGTCTATACTATGGTTGTCTCCGTTCTTTCCAGCACGTTTGTTACCATCTCAGAGATGCTTCTAACTGCTGTTCCCTCTTCCCGAATCCCCTTTGGGATTATTTCCACCTCTAGCTCCTTACCGTACAAGATTCAACCCAAAGGATCTCTTCTCAAAGGACGTCCTGATAGCCCTCTCTAAAATATTACTTCTCCCTGTAACTATCTACCATGTGAACATGCTTTAACTACCTTAAAAGAACTTTTTGCTATGCAAAATTAACTCACTGACTTATTTACTGATTTATTTTTCCTCTTTCTTCTACTAAGAGTATAGCTTCATAAAACGCAATACTTGTCTACCATTTTAAAGGCCCAGGTTGCTTAGAAAATGTCTGGCCCTTTTAGCTGCTGCACACTCTTTTGATGAATATATGCGTGAAAAATAATGATCACCAGGTACTATCATAAATTGGCCCAAATCAAGTTTTGTCAGAACAGCCTAATTTTCTTTTTAAGCAGATTTTGGTAGAACTAAAAATGTGAGCAGTGCTACAGACATGGAAAGTATGAATTTTGGGAAAAGAAAAATATACTGTAAAATATATGTGGCTAAGATAAAATCACTAGGTCTATTTGCAATAACTTTACAATACTAACTTTACAATTAGATTCAAACATCTCTGTTCTTAAATATATTATTTTTCTCCCTTGAATTAAATGAATGTTATTGAGTTTCTACTAGTTTCTAGTGACTATGAGGAGTGAAGCATTCCATACATTTGTGTATGGCTGAAGATTTGTGGAATCTAGTTTGATAGTAGTCATTAAAGCACTGTGACACATTTAAAAGATTATTTAAATTTAACAGAAATTAATAAAGTGCAATTTCACAAACGATCTAAAAATGACAACATCTAGGAAAACACTTGTAGATGTCAGTTTAAGAATAATTTGTGATGCGGGGCTGGAGATTTAGCTTAGTGGTTCCAGCACCTGCTTAGCAAGCACAAGGTCCTGAATTTGATCCCTGGTAACCACCTACAATACCGGGCATGGTGAATCATACCCACCAGCAATTAGTACCACACGCCACAGTGCCAGGCATGGTGGCTCATGCCTGTAATCCCAGCACTTTGGAGGCAGAGGTGGGAGGATTGGTGTGAGTTCCAGGCTAGCCTGGGCAACATAGTAAGCTCAGGGCCAGGCTGAACTACAAAGTGAAACCCTGCCTCAGGAAAAAAAAGTGGATAGCTTGTGATGGAATCTAGCTGATAACTATCATTTGACGTTCTAGAAGTTTATACTTTGGGTGAAAAGAAAAATTTGGTCCTAAGACAGATAGTAAGAACGAAAGCTAGAAATTACACAAATAGATTTGACTACTAAATTAAGATCACCTTCTATCAACCAGATAGCAGTTTTGGGAGAAAATATTTTCCAATATTTGTTAGATGTCCATTTTCAATGTAATTGTATTCAAGTTTCATGTATTGTACAATATACAGATGAAGATGTTTTTAGCAGAGTATGCCTAAGGGACTGCAAGTGATTAGTAGATAGAAGACATCAAACACCAAGAAGAAAATCTAGAAAACATATAGTCACTGGTTAAAAAAGAAAGAAAGAAAGAAAGAAAGAAAGAATGAATGAGTGAAACAATAGTTATTGTCAATAAAAAAATGTAACAAGGGAACCCCCTTCTGGCAGGAGAACATTTCCAAATGAGGACTTGAACTTCCCTTTCATCTTAGACCTAGTATATGTACATTTAAGTTAATTATACCTCTGTCACTAATTTGAGGAGATCATGCGTGGCTTGTTCTTTTTCTTTTCTCTCTTTAAAAAATTATTTATTGAAGTGTAAGATACACAGACTAGTCTACAAATCATAATTGTACCACTGAATGAATAATTGCAAATGGAGGACTTGTATGTGACTCACACCCAGGTCAATAATAAGAATATTCTTACCATTCCGAAAATTCCCCTTGTCCAGGCTTTTATCACTGCTTTGGAAGGGTAATCACTCTTTTGATATTTAACACTGGAAACAGGTTCTGACCATGCTTGAACATTAATAAATGTTATGTAGCCTGCACTCATTTTCATTTGATTCCTTTCACTTAATGTTATGTTTGTGGATTTCATCTCTATGTACCGCGTGGGATGTAGTTTATTTTTCCTCACTACTCCACGTGGTGACTATACCTTTATATATTGATTTGTTCTATTGTTAGATGAGCAATTGTGTAGCTTTTAGCACAAGATTGTTACGAAGAGTGTTGCTATGAACATTCTGGCCTATGTCCTACCATGCACAGCTCTACAATTTCACTGAAGTTGCCCACCTGTTTAAAATGCTGTGCTGCTTTATACATACACATCTAGAATTTATGAAGTGCTTCATTCTAGCCAAGAGGTGATTGGACTTTCTGATTTTAATAAGTTTGGTGGGTGAAGAGCGGCTCATATGTGGTTTTATTTTCTTGATAGGTGATGAACTTGAGTGATTAACATACATTTACTTGTTGCTCATGAAATGTACATTTTAAATTTTGTGTCTGTCTTGATTTTTGTTTGTCCATTAAATATCCTGAATATGAGTTTTTTTGTCGAGTATTATGTATCCTCTCCACATTAGTTGAATATATTTTTATCTGCAGTCATGTGTCTTTTGATAAGAAGTTGTTAACTGCAATATTTTTTTACTTTATTGTCTTGTACAATAAGCACGTTTTGCATCTTAAGAATGCTTTGCAGGTCGGAGATTTAGCTCAGTGGTTCCAGTGCCTGCCTCGCAAGCACAAGGCCCTGAGTTCGATACTGGTAACCACATACAATGCTGAGCATGGTGACTCACGCCCACCAGCAATCAATACCACATACCACAATGCCAGGCATGGTGGCTCAGGCCTGTAATCCCAGTACTCGGAAGGCAGAGACAGGAGGATTGCTGAGTTCAAGGCTTGCCTGAGCTACATAGCGAGACCCTGTCTCAAAAAAAAAAAAAAAAACAAAAGAAAAAAAAAAGAATGCTTTGCAACTTGAAGGTTAAGAAATATTTCTGCAGCTGGGGAATTAGCTCAGTAGTTCCAGAGCCTGCCTTATAAGTGTAAGGTCATGAGTTCACTCCCTGTACCACCCCCCCCACAC
>PVIC010045839.1:0-14587 GCA_004025085.1 Thryonomys swinderianus
GATGCAGCCCTATAGTCCCTCACCCAGTTTCCTATTTTCTGAGTCCCTACTCTCTAATGACTAGTATTTTTTTCCCTCTCCTTGAGGAAATAATAGAGACTCTGAAGATATTGAATGAAATCATATGGAAATGCCATTTTTAAGGTCAAAACCAGTGAGATGTTGACAATAACATAGAGTTCAGCCAAGTAGAATATCTAATACAAAACCATTCCCTGAATAATGATGAAACACCAGGGCTTCAGATCCCTCAGTTGAAAATGGGCCTAATAGGAAACTTTGCTTGCCCAAGACTTTAATATATATTTATGGCATTGTTGTTGTTTTCTAAGGCTCTTTTTGTTCCCCTCTCTCCCCTTCTCTCTTCCCCCTCTCTCCTTCTTCCTCTTTTCTTTCTTCCCTTCCTTCTTTCTCTCTCTAGCTTTCTCCCCACTTGTTTCATCTTGCTTTTTTACTTTGCACTATAGATTAGTTTCGGAAGGTTTATAGATTTGGCAGTTTGTTCTCATTGGCCATCACTTGTGCTAGTCATCAGTAGTGGTTGGAGAAGCAATTAAAGGGTGAGATAAAGTACCAAGTGCCGAGCATGATTACAAAGACGGGAGGTTGTGAAAATGAACAATTCTCATCTTATTAGAAATGCAATTTAGTGTAACATATTCTTTTAATTTATACAGGTTGCATGGTTTAAACATGCGTAGTGGCCTTTCTAGGAATGCCAAAGTACCTCTGTGTATTTTCTGCTCCTACTAAGCACAAGTAGTTATTTTGTATGTTCATGTTTTTAAATGTATAAACTGTAGATATATATGTGTGTATTTATATGGACACACAAGTGTATACCAAATTCAGGAGACTCTGAAAGGGAGAGGGAAGAAGGGAATTTGGCTAGAGCTGGCCGTACTCAGGGGCCACAGTGCCACGTTCCCTTGGTTTCTTTTTGTTTTTCCTGCCAACCCAGCCTGGATATAAGGGAAGCAGGCAAACAGAAATTCAACAAGTTAACGTGGAAACAACAAACCAGTCTTCTCTCTCTAGTGAAAGGACAAGGAAAGGAGGACATGACAAGGCACAGCACTGTGGATAGTGAGTGCCTGTTATTCCATACACCCGGAAAGAGCTCCTGCAACACAGTTCACCTCCAAGAGCAAAAGCCAAGCAGGATTCGGAGTGTCTTTGCTTTGCCAGAGTAAAAACAATGGAGCTAACCTTCTCCTCTGAGATGATGGTAGAGAAATCGGAGTAAAAATTGAAACGTACACCTCCATTAGAAAGTAAGGAGTCTCCTCTCTTCCACTGTGTGTAGAGACCAATGAAGAGGCTGATGTTCCACGCTCACCTGGCAGTGACAGGTATCTCTCCTCTGCCCCATAGGGAGTGTCACACAAGCCCGGTAGAAAGTTATAACTTTTGCTGTCATTCAGTGGTTCTAACGCTGGCAGCCTCCTGATGTCATTGGAGGCCACATGGGGAGCAGCAGAGGAGGAACGGATGAAGAGATTGCTGGTGAGTTGCCAGAACTCTCACTCATCACCAGCACCAGAAGCCACACTTTGCTCAAGCATCAGTGGAGATTAGTTTCTGAACTTGAACTTGACTTTAAAAGGATGAAAGGGGGCATTGTACGTTGATGTGGTCATGTACTGATTTCTCTTCTAGTGGTCCTGTTGTTCTGTTATAAGGACTCATGTGATAGCATTTAGTAAACTCTTGATTTTAAAATCCATAAGTTGATCACATTTAAAAGATTTTTTTCTTACAAGATGAGATCAACCAATGAGTGCAGATTCATGGTTAAAATATATGTATATTTTACAACCTTTATTAGCCTGCCATGGATATCAAAATAGAGGTGACATATGTCACGTTTTTCTGACAAAGGTTCAAAACACTTATGATTTTTATCTGAAGCAGGTAAAATTGGGAAGTCTCAGTAACAAAAAAATATTGCAGGAAAGAAAGAAAAGATGCAAAGCCAAATAGATATTGTAAAACTGAAACGCATAGTAACTGAAATTGAAAAACAAACTCTGATCAAGTTGGAAATGAAGGTAGAAGAAAAGATCCTTGAATTTGAACGTAAAACAATATAAGTTATCCAATCAGAACAGCTGAGAGAAAAATGGATGAAGAGAATAAATTAATTGACCCAGGAACCTAAGACATTAAACAGAAAAAAAAAGAATGAGCAAAAGGAAGAAAGAGAAGTATAAATTTAATTACATTATGTCCCAGAAAAAGAATGAGGCTTAGAAAATATGAAATTGTTCAAAATCGGCAAAAATATAAATTTACAGGTTAACGAAGCTGATTATAAACCAAACATCATAAACTCAAAGAAAGTTACACAGATACATCAGGGTCAGTTTTCCAAAAACTAAAGTATAAGAAGAATCTTAAAGCAAAAAAGATCATTCTGCAGATTTATACAGAAAAAAATATTAACAGTGGATTTTTATAAGGAACAGTGACTGCTAGAAGGAAATCATATGACTTGTTTTCATTACTGTTTTATTTTCATTTGCTTTTATTTCATGAGGCAGTGATTGCTAGACGACAAATTTTAGTGTATCCAGCCTCTTCTAGAATATCTGTTTCTTCTATACAAAGTCTTCTTTTACTGAGATAAAAATAAGGTGGTCTCAGAGTGTCAAAGAGAGCACATGTAAGGGTTAATGTAACCAGAAGTTTCTGTATCAGAACATCTCGCATGTTGTGTCCATGAATATCTTGATCAACCAAACGTTCTTCATCAAAACCATTAACATAAACTGTACATTTTAAAGCATGTATAGTAAAAGTTCACCATGCTTTTAAGTTACCGAAGCTCTGTGTTCAGCCTGGGTGTTGGGTCTGGTCACACATTTAAAGTCTGCTATTGTCTTGATGGAATGGTATGCATTTCTCCCACAAAGGGACATTTCTCAGATGCAACTCTGGATGTCCCAGATGTTCCATGGATGTTCTTGAAGTGAATGCAAATTTTTGACCCTGCTAATTTGCATGTTCTTGTGAAATTTTTTTTTTTGTCAAATGAATAATGCAGCACTTGGAAAGACATCCTTCAGTTGGTTAAGGGAAGAGTGTAATGTTTTGGGGGCAGAGAACTGTCCACCAGAGTTCTATAGTCAGTAAAATTATCACTAGTCAGGGAGAGGAAAGTAAAGGCAGTCTCAGATGAATGAAAACCTAGAAAATTCATTAGCAATAGAATGCTAAGCAGAAAGCAAATGGAAGAAGGAGGAATCATGAGATACTTAAAAAGAGGAATGGTAGGAATGAAAGTAGGATTTATATTGGAAACTTTTTCTGTTAAGTTTTCTAAACTATATTTGATGGCTTAAAAATATAACACTGCATCATGTGGTTTTAATGTATGCAGAAAATATTTACTGTCAATTGGAGATGGTAAAGGGATGTAAGTGGGAGTAAGGGTTTTGTTCTTCACTCGAACTACAACAATGAACTTGAACTACAACAATGAACACAGACTGACAGATTTTACACCACAGGAGAAAGAATAATGCTCTGCAAAGATGTTTATGTCTAATACCTGTGATTTGTGAATGTGTTAGCCTATATGACAAAGTAAAAAATGTAGCAAATGGAATTAATATTGATAATTCAGTAACATTAAAACAGATAAATTATCTTGGATATTATCCAGAGGGGCTGAAATAATAACAAATCTAAAACAAAGTCCAAACAATAACTGAGGAAAGAACCAAACACAGTAAGAGGGAGGCAGAATGGAAGATCAGGTTGATATGATACCAAGGGACATCACTGGAAATTGCTAGCTTTGAAATTAGAGTAAAGGAATCTCAGGCCAGAATGAAGGTGGGCTTTAGAAACGAGGGAGAACAGAAAGTGAAATCTTCTCGAGTGGCTACACAAGAGCATAGAGTGCCCCTCGATTTTGGTCACCTAAGGCCTGGTTCTCATTTATGACCTTGTAAACTATATAAGATCATAAATTAACATTTTTTCAAGCTCATAGACGTAGTAATTGTTTACTGTATCAGAAAACAACCGGGATTACCTGCTTAGAGTTCTATATTTAGTAAAAAAAGATAATTCAGTCAAATGCACTATCAGAAACAAAAATGCATCAGAAACAGTGCAGACCAGAAGACAAAGAACATTGCCTGACAGTGCTAAAGGAAAACTAAACACTTGAATTCATTTTATGTACTCAGTAAAAGTTCACCACAAAAGTAAAAACAAAATAAACATACCTAAATATGAATAGGAGCTGAAAAAAATAGAAGCCAAAAACATTGCCAGATCTACAAGAAGGAATATAAAACACTGGGAATGGTACTCACAGGGATCAATATTTAAAATGCTTCTTTTTAATACTTCTTTAAATGGCAATTGACTACTTAAATGACACTTTGTTTAATACAAATGCAGATATAAAATATTTTAAAACACTAGTAAACATATGAGAGTGAGGAATAAAATTGCTAGTGCAGGTATCTTGTATTTAGGTAAAGAAATAAAAACTTGGTTAAATACACTGGGCAGAGCCATTATGAATTATGGACAGATAATATGAACATTAAACCATGCTATATGAAGCCTTTAGGTATTGGTGCTTAGTAAGACATCTTCAAGGCCTTGGAGGCAAAGGGACTTGGAATCCCAATTCTTTGTCTTTCATTTTCCTGGCCATGAGATGATGAACAGTATTACTCTGCTGTGTGGTTACTTTGCTACAGGTCCAAAACCGTTTGGCCAATCTAGCATGGACTAAAACCTTGAAAACTCTGATGCAGAATGAACATTTACCCTTTATAAGATGTTTGCCTCTCCTATTTGTTGGAGTCATGCAAGCTAATGCCAGTAGGTAGATCGACCCTTTTAGATATTCTAGGCCTAATGCTAACCCTTTAGGTTTCTGGGATATTGAGATCACTCTGTGATGATGGCTAAAGTCCTAAGGATTAAGCATCCAATAGTGGCAAGAATTAGAAAGAATTCCAATTCCAGTACATAGATGGTAAGTGTATGAGATTGTACAACTACCCTGGAAAATTATCTGGGAAATTCTCATAGAATTAAATGCATGTTAAAAGGCATACATGTGGCTGTTTCAAACTAGAAACAACCCAAATATCTATACCAGGAAGGAGGGTTTGAAAAACAATGGTATATTTAGACAGTGGAGAATCACACAAATCAACGTTTTAAAAAGCAAACTGCTAATTTGTGGAACAACCACCATTCGTAGCAAAAAAACAACTTATGTGGAAGCAACAAGCACAGGTACCGTTTTAGTTTGTTCAATTTTCAGGGTAGGTAAAGCTGATCTTACATGATAAGAGTCAAGTCTATCACTGGCTATGAAAAGTGTGAGTTAAAGGGGACAGGAAAGGACTTTCTGAGTATTAATGTTTCAGAATCACATAATGTAGGCGCTAAGTGGTTTTTGACACTCCATAGACCAGAAAACCTGGACATTTTAAAATTTTTCAAGTCCCATCTTTTGTCATCTCACTAACCTTCAGTCACATAGAAATAATTTCAGCTCCTCAAGAGCATCCTAGTGCCAGGGATGTAGCTCAGTGGTGCTGCACCTGCCTAGAAAGCACAATGTTCTGAGTTTATTCCTGGTACTCCAGAAACAGAGCAGCCTAAATGTTTTTGCCCAAAGCCTTTGCACATATAGTTAAAAATGTTTTTAAAATGTTATGCCTTGATTTCTGTGTGTTGTAACTGACTTCTCTTTATAATTATCTTTATAATTTATGATTGAAAGAACTCTCCCCAAATAGATCTGTGTGATGAACTCATCTAAGTAGATCCCTTTCTCTCATTTCATTAGTACATTTTCTGTTTCCACCACAAGATCTAGTGAAACATTCATTTCTGTTTTTTCTTGTATATTTATTTGTTGACAACATTGTATACTCAACTGTTCCTTCTCCTCATAGAACTGGTTTTCACAGGATGAGATTTAGGTTTGTGTGTGTTGATCCCCCACTCACTGATCCCTAGTATTTCTTTCTATGGAGTATTTATTTATACAAAGACATTCATCAAGTGTGAATAGGCAACTCAAATCCAACCAGTTGGACCAGACCTTTGTCTACCATCTAGTACTTATGCCTGCCTGTCTGTTTGTCCATCTATCTACCTACCTATCATCTTTCTATTTAATATCCCACAATATTTTGGTGATACGAACAATTTTATCTGAACTTGTTGAGTTGACTTTGGTTTGTTCTTTGTGTTTTTATTACTAATTGTAATAAAATTTATTACTTGATTCTTTTTTAAAACCATCAAACATCTATGTTAATGAAATAAATCTTTGTTCCAGTAGGAACTACTCTCTTTCCGCTGCTCCCCTCATTCTGTTCAGAGCATTGTTTACAACAGGTTTAATTCTTCATTAAACAAGTATTTGAGGCCTTTCCCCCACGCAGCACAGAATATCCTACTTTGCAACGTGCTAATTTGAGACTACTGGACAAGGTAGTTATAGTTTACAGAGTTGTTCTCCAGGCTTTTCTTACTGAGTAGCACACTGGATATGAGCTACATGATTTCTGCTTTGGGACCTTTAACACAAGCCCTTCAAGCACTTTGCACCCTCTCTCATTAAGACATAAACTCTTGATTCTTTATGCCCTTCAGTGCAGTATCTTCGTCTTAGGACCTACAGAGTTCAAACTTCTAGTCACCACTACACATACATTTTGAATACATTACTAAATGAATGAATATTGGGGTCAAACAAATTCCATTCTATTTCCAATTTTAATTTTCAATTCTACTTTTCTTCTCTGTTCTTTTTAGATTTCCTAAGTGTAAGTGGAGAACAGAAATTAAAGGTACATCTTAATAATCTGTTTCTTACCAAGTTGCATCAGAGATAATCTTCTTCGCATATCAGGTTTATCAATATTCATTAACTCCTTTTTTCCAATTAAACTGTAGAATATATTTTTAAAATACTGTTCATAAAAATTAAATTGGAAATCTGGCTGGCAGTAACTAAAACACCTCTAGTGAATACCTTTTCCTCAAAATTCATTTCCATTCTTTATAATTAAAGTCTTAAACTCTCCGTTTCATGGCTATTTTTCAGATTAAATAAATAAGCTCATGATGAAACCAAACACAGTGCTTCACATGTGGGGATATACACACTGATTTAGGCTTTTGCTTTTTAAGTTACCTTCTGTTTAACAAATGATGGTTTTGTAGCTCTTTAAGTGTCTTTCCTAAAGTTTATTTTTCATTCCTATGTACACAATCTTTATTACTTTTCTCTAGTCCTTCATATTCTCTTTTATGTTGTGGTGTTAGTAGTCACCATGCTATGTCATTCTTTATGGCAGAGAGCTTTAAAACCATTTACATTTCTGATGTCAATATTTCTTTATTTCTGGGTAATTTCATTATCCTGGGGATGTTAAATTAGAAAAAAAATTGTTTTCTTCATTATTTTGGTGTATATTTTTGTGTAAGTATTTTTTGAGGTATTGGGTATAATGCACAGAACAAATGAGTGCAAGTGGTAGTCACAGAACAGTTTTAAAGTTCTAATGAATCAGAGTAAATTATATATATTTAAAATTGCGCCTTCTCCTGAGTGCTTACTTCTAGTGAACAACTTCCTGACAGCTTACCCAGTCTGCCACAGACTTCTTAATGTTGTTCTATGCCCTTAATACATTTAATGATCAAATATGAATTTTTAGAGCAGCTTGTTATGTTTTAGGGGGTTTCCCCCTATTTGGTTATAAACTGACTCTTCCACTATTCATGAGTACCACTAGTTTTAAATAAAACATAATATTATCTTTTATTGATAAAATGGATTATAGAAGAGGTTCTAAAATTTGCTAATTTTTTCCTACTTACATAGGCTGTTTTTATATGATTCAGAAAAAGATATCAGTTGAAGAACAACCACAAAGAAATACTTCTGTTAAATACACTGGAAAATCAAGGGAGGTCTGGAAGTGCAGGAATTGTCTTTGATTCTGACAAGTTGCAGCGTTCTATTAGACCATGAATAATAGCTTTTTTTACATACCTGATCTCTAAAATAATTTGGAGAACAGAAGCTCATTTTTACAACTATAGGGATGACATGTTCAGCAATACTTTGTAATTCTACAGCTATTACTACTAATATTACTAAAAGTTGTAATCAGGGAAATAAAACTTCATATATGTATACTTATATAGATTATAACAAATATGTTTATAGTTATATATGAAATTTTAGACAAATTCAGGGGAAACAGATAAAATGCATTTTTTTCAAAAATATAATCTTTATATGTAATGGTTTATTTCTTTATGTTTGATCTAATGTTCAGACTGTGCAATACTTGACTTACAATTTAAAAATCTCTTTTAAATGACTCTTTAGCTACATACAAGGAATAGTAAGTTATTTTATTCCCTCCTGGCAAAGGCTGTTTGAATATATTTTTTATTAAAACTGTGTTGGCATTTCCAACACGTATTTGAATAATGTAAGTTATTTTCATTTTTCTTTTACTAGTTGTGCATGTCTAAGAAACAAGGAATTTATAAAGCTGACTAAAAAATAATTGTGTTTACTGATAAGTAATAAGAATGGTTTTACATATAAATGAGAATCAAGTTGAATTTATTTATTTGATAAAATTTTAAATTTGGATGTTAAGCGTTGTCAGGTAAGATGAATAAAATCATTTATTTATAAATCATTGTACTATAGTAGGGTGGTGTTAAATTGTAGTAATAACTTGTAAAACATCTTTGAAGAAACTATTTCATTGAACTACTTAGAATTACATAAAATCTTTTAATAAATAATTTGTAATAAATGAGATATTCTAAAGAAAATTGGGAGTGAGGGATTATAATTTTAATTAGAAATTAATCCTGATTACTATAGATAAAACAATTTTTGGAATGACATTCAGTTAGGGATATGTCAGAGTGCTGAAAGTGAGCCAGTGGGTTTATTGTCAAAGTGGTTCTCCAGACTAGACAGAAAGTACTCACTGTGGAAATTAGAAAAACAGTGATTTCTCTATATAGCTTAGAAATTATTCATTATATGCTAGAAATAAACTTTAGCAATTAGAAATTGAGTTTACATAGAAAACTCTTATCTCAATTAATTAGGACTTAGAAGAAAGTGGTGTAACTTTAGTTTTAATCCATATCTTTACCTACTTTGATATTTCAGTTGTAGTATTAGATTTTACTATTTAAGTCTGGGAAGAGTTCATGTAGGCATGTCAGCTGTATTTGTTTTGTTTTATGTGGAAGAATAAAAATAATAATATTTCCTTTAAAGAAAAAAATTTCTGCTCTCCATCACTCAAGAGAATTGTTGAAATTTAGTTTGTATTTAAATATAAGTCTAACAATTAGTCCTTTATTTTTAATTCCATAGTAATAAATAGAAGATATAAAAATAATATAATTTAGTCTTGAGTTGTCTCTCCCAACATTAAAAAATAATTGTTATGGGAGTCCACATAACTATGTTTTCTTTAGTTCTACTACATATAATATGAATATTAAACAGTATTATTTTCTGTTATATATGTATTTTTAAATTTTTTTTCATTTTTTATTTTGTTTTGTGTTTTTTTAGTTATATTTTTATTCTTGTGTAATCACTGGTATTTTGTAGAGTTCAAGGAATTAGCGCATTTCAAGTAGTGGCCTAATTTATTGATCTAAGTGTGTTCATGTTCCCATATTATTATTCTAGAATCTACAGAATTCATAGAGTTGCAGCTTCTCTGTTTCATCCTTTTTTTCTTTTTTTAAAATTGAGGCACTGAGGACTGAACTTTGCCTTTTATGCTTGCAAGGTAGATGCGGTGCCACTGAGCCAAATCCCTGTTTTTTTGCTCTGTTTTGTTTTGTTTTAGCTTTTTTTGGTACCAGGGATAGAACTCATGAGCCTTGCAAGGCAAGCACCAGAACCACTGAGCTAAATGCCTGGCCCTTGTTTTATTTTTTTCTAATATTTACATTCTGTTCTACCCAAATAAGAAGGAATTATCTAATAATATCTCTCAATTTGCAGTGTTTTCAAAACAAACTGGAGGACATACAAGACTCAGGGTTAAAGTAGTTGCTCCCAGAATCCTGATAGGGCAGTAGGGAGACAGAACAACAACAAAAACATCACAGTTTAAAGCAAAGATCAAATGAAAAATAATTTTTGCCCCAGAAATTTTGTTTCTCAGTGAAATTTGTTCTCAGGCAAATCAGAAAAGCTCATCTGAGGAGAATGGAAGATATTTATACATGCCACTGTATTGTTACAAAGAGGATTTTTAAAATAATATTTTGAGAAATAAAAAGTGATTATCTGTAGTAGTACAGAGCATATTCCTTCCTGATATATTCTTAATTTTAATAGCTGTCACTGAAAAATACATGGAAAAGGAGGGTGATAGGATACAAACAGAAGTAGGATTAGAAACTTGTCCCATTTGACATATCAGTACAGTACCTGCTTATATACCTTGATGTCAATAACCCTAGGTTATATACTCATAACATCTAGCATTACAACCCATTGTATATACAATGTAGACATGTCTACACTCTATTACTTGTCAATAACCTGCAATATTTCTTATCTCTACCTATATTTTATCAAATGTTAACACTTCAAGGATCTTTTAGAATATCTTCTCTATTGATCTTTGTTTCTCAACTAATACATCCTTCTGAAACACCTAACAACAAAAGTTATAGATGTTATCATATGACTTCTAATACCTTAACTTATTTTTTCTTTCAATAGAACAAATCCAAGGAGGGCTTCAATGAAGTCCTTAATTCAATGCAACAACTTTTCTTAAATTCATCTCCAAGCTCTTTCACTTTTTCAACCTTCTCTGATTTTTTTCTGATATGTATATTCTTTTCTGCTCAAATGAGAAGATATTATCTAACACTATTTCTTAACCTGTACCTTTCTTTTACCCAGATGGCCTGTGGCTTTTGTCTCCTGAAAATCTAATCATTCTTTAGGATTACCCTTATATATTTCCTTCCTTGAGAATTTTAAATTTAATTGATATATTTTTTTTTTTGAGATAGGGTCTCGCTTTGTAGTTCAGGCTGGCCCTGAGCTCACTATGGTGCCCAGGCAAGCCACCGTGAACTCAGCAATCCTCCTGGCTCTGCCTCCCGAGTGCTGGGATTACAGGCATGAGCCACCACGCCCGGCATTGTAAATTTAATTGAATTTTACGTGGACAGTTCAGTGGCATTAGTTATATTCCCAATGTCCTACAATCATGACCACTATCAATTTCAAAGATACTTCATTATTTTTAACAGAAACACTGTCATCATTAACAATTAACTCTTATTCTTTCCTACACTGAACTCCTTGTCAATTTAAATTGACTTTACTGTCCCTAGGAATTTGTCTGTTCCCTATTTTCTAGAAATATAATCTGCAGTATATTTCTTTCCTTTGTATCTGACTTATTGAATAGGACCTAGTATTTTCAAATTTAATCTATGCTGTGGCATGTATCAGAGCATCATTCCTTTTCATGCCTGAATAATACACTTGAGTTACCTCTTGCGGGACACTAAATATTTCACCTATGCAGACTATTGTGAAGCGCGCTGCTATGAAGACAAGAACAACCATCTCCTTGAGACACCACCTTCAGTTCTCTCATGTGTACACATGGGAGTGGACTGTGGTGTCACCCAGTAGTTTTATTTGTTTTTTTGTTGTTGTTGTTGTTTTTGAGACAGGGTCTCGCTTTGTAGTTCAGACTGGCTCTGAGCTCACTATGTAGCCCAGGCAAGCCTCGAACTCAGCAATCCTCCTGCCTCTGCCTCCCGAGTGCTGGGATTACAGGCGTGAGCCACCACGCATGGCAAGTTTTATTTGGTTTTTGAGGACTGGAGAGCTGTCTGCCCATCAGTCACACCGTTTTACATTCCTTCCAGGTTCAAATTCCTCCCAGGTTCAAGGCTCTCACTCTTTTGGGGAGAGAAGGGTAAATACAAATGAAAGCTTGGTTATTTTCAAGAGGCCTCTTCATAGCACTATTTTTTTGTTTGTTTGTTTCTGTTAATGATTGATAGTTTTCCAGCTTTCTGAGAAATGTGGCTTTAGGGGTGCCCATTCGTTTTTCACTGTCTCTGTGAGTACATGGAAGCCTGAAGCTGTCTTCCCCTCCAGTTTCCTGACATGACTCTCTGGCCCTTTGCTTCATTCAGAGTGAATTAGTACACTGGCCAATCCTTGCTATAGCTTTAATACAACCATACCATTTACATTTAGATTTAGTCGTATATTGAATTTTCTTGTGACCATAGGCCTCCTTGGGTAGAAATACTGTATTTTATTCTTTCTTATAATTATTAAAAGTTTTTGTTTGTTTGTTCTTAGCTGACTTGGTTCTACTCTGACAGACCAAAAAACTGAATGGACCTGAAATGTTTGGAAGCTAGTGAAAACAATTCTTTTTAGCTACAAGATATGATTGAACTATTCAGAAAAGTTTAAATTTTAAAAATTATATTAAAAGTGCCGGGCATGGTGGCTCATGCCTGTAATCCCAGCACTCGGGAGGCAGAGACAGGAGGATTGCTGAGTTCGAGGCTTGCCTGGGCTACATAGTGAGCTCAGAGCCAGCCTGTACTACAAAGCGAGACCCGCTCTCAAAAAAAAAAAAATTATATTAAAAGACACAAAGGAGTCTGTCCCTCAAAACACTCCCCATTGCTGCGAACATACCTATCATTCTTCTGTCTTTGAGAAACAATTTGGGAAGTCCTCTTCCATGTCTCTGTCCCGTCACAGCTTCTCTGATATCTTGAATTGATTTAAAACATAACCCTTCACAGTAATTTGGACTTTAACAGTAGAAAAAGCAGGTGCCAGATCTGGCCAATAAGGTGGACAAGGATGCACTCTACTGCCCTTGTTTGATAGAAATTGCTGTAAACATTTTGAATTGATTCAAGACTTCAAGGCAGGTGTAACAGAAAAGCCACACAGAAAAAGACTTTCAGAGCTGCTTCCAAAAGGGGCCAAAAGGATGGGACAAAGGAGTGTGTTTGAGGCGACAGGTAGTATATGGAAGGGAACTGATAGCAATGTGATTTTTTGCTTAAATAATTTTAAATTAATTTAAGCATTCATTATAATTTATAATACTTGGTAACATTAGAGTCTGAGGGGATTAAAAAGTCATGACATTAAGGAAGTCATGCTCTGGACATAGCTGAGATTCTTAACTAATATTTCATAAGGAAC
This sequence comes from Thryonomys swinderianus, assembly GCA_004025085.1. Taxonomy (NCBI): domain Eukaryota; kingdom Metazoa; phylum Chordata; class Mammalia; order Rodentia; family Thryonomyidae; genus Thryonomys; species Thryonomys swinderianus. Next base: position 13,277 of record PVIC010045839.1, read on the forward strand.
GTGAGCTCCAGTGTCATGGGAAAGGCGTTGACTTCGCTATAAGGAAACCTGTTTCTACTTTTATGGTACATATTCCCTGACCTCTGACACTGTGCCTTGTATTTGTTTTTGTTTCTAACTTCAAGATTAAAAGATTATAGAAATATCTTGGTTATATGTCATAAAAATAAGAACTAAATTACATTCTTTGAATGCAAACAAAATATTCAAATTACAGAAGAGAGTCTAAAAACCAAGGGTAACTTGTACCTACAGGCACCTCATAGCCGTATCAGGTATCGATGATTGTGGCTTCCTAATTATCAAAGGTTCTGTCCTTTGACTAAAGTGATAGACGTCATTTGCTCTCATGGCTCATGGTCACAAGTTTGCCTTTGTCTGGAAATGGTCAATAATCATTGAAAATCATAGAAAATGATTAGTTATGAAATTAGTTCTGGTAACAAGTCAAGGTCTCAGGAAATAGTAAATCAGTGGTTTAATTTAATTCTACTATCATATGTAACTTCCCTATAGTGCATTGAAGACGCAGCCTAGAAAATTGATTTGGCAAGCAAGTAAACACCTTTGAATTATATTTCTGGTGGACTTTTTAGCAGCCAATGGGGTAACTACAATAACTTTTCAGATGACTCTGTTGGTGGTCATCATGTCCACCTTTCTCACTTGGTGTTTAATATAGACATCATCATTCTCCTAAGATGCAAATATATAATTATCTTCAGTTACAGTTTCCTCATTTATAAATTGAGGGGCTGGTTAGATCATTTCTTGATTTGTATTTATCTTTCATGTATTAAAAGGCAATTTAATTTTTTAGGTTCATTGAGATTATGACTTGTAACATGTCAAACCTCACAATAGACTTTAAATGAGATAGTTTATATAAAAATGTTTTGCTTAGCTATTGCTTCTCACTTGGTGTTTAATATAGACATCATCATTCTCCTAAGATGCAAATATATAATTATCTTCAGTTACATTTTCCTCATTTATAAATTGGAGGGGCTGGTTAGATCATTTCTTGATTTGTATTTATCTTTCATGTATTAAAAGGCAATTTAATTTTTTAGGTTCATTGAGATTATGACTTGTAACATGTCAAACCTCACAATAGACTTTAAATGAGATAGTTTATATAAAAATGTTTTGCTTAGCTATATGGAGAAGGGAATTGTTTACTGACTGTAATGGCACATATCCTAGGAGGCAGAGTCAGACAGATTGCAAAATCAAGCCCAGCCTGGGTTTGATTTAAGAAGAGTTAATGAGTTAAGAAGTCTCTATCCTAAAATAAAAATTAGGAAAAGA
>PVIC010045840.1:0-14469 GCA_004025085.1 Thryonomys swinderianus
CCCTCCCCTCCCTTATTCCCTTACTCCTTCTCTGTCTCCCCCCCCCCCCTACACCCACTTTTTGGTGTGGACTAATTTCAAACAGAATGAACCAGGTTGAAAAATTCAGCTTTTGCTCTGAACTCTCTCAAATCTGCTTGTCCATTAGTGTCCTGTATTAATATCTAAGATGATCTGTATTTTGTCCTATCCATGTGGACATCTAGTGTCTGAAACAGACTTTTCATGGTAGGAAACACAAACTACAGCAGAACCATGTGCTTCCCTCTGTGTGCCAAGTTCTATATCGTCCTCCGTATACCTTGTCTATTCCCCCCTAGCGGCCTCCCCAATAGCGTGCTCACACGTGTACCTGTGTACATTTGCAGGAAGCGGTTTACTCTCCGGTACAGTGCTGGGACCTGCCCGAGGTCAGGACGCACACGGAAGAAACAGAATTGCATTCTAGGACCCTGTCGCTGAGGCTCTGATATTTCTATCCTGTGTTGTTACCGTTTGTACTGGAACCTTTAATGATTCCCTCACAATACATAAAGGATTTGGCCAAGGACTGTACGTGCCTGTCAAAGCCTTGAAACCAGTCTGTCTTGCAGGATTTTTAAAGATCTGGACAATCTGAAAAGGAACAGCTGTAAACTAACATTGCTGGGGCCAAACCTGTTCCGGTACTGTGCTCTTTAAGATTCCCATCCACCTGAACATACGGTCCGCAGCTCTCGCCCGACCTCACAGGGAAGCCCAGCCCACAGGCAAACGAGCCACAGGCTCTTGCAAAGCAAAGGCCCGACGGACCCACGGTAGTGGACGCACCAGACATCGACACTGCTGGCAGCTGTGCGTCCAGTTGTCTCCACTTCGATAGACTTTGTGTCCATTTTGATCTAAACATTGACTTGTGACCCTGGTGTCACACTCTGGGCAACAGAAAAGGTCGACACTTGGATTCAGACAATCACACGCCGTCCGGCGGCAGAATATCTTCCCGTCCTGTTTAGCAAGGAGATGAAGGAGGCATCATCAAAAGAGGCGCGATGACTTGCCACACTGTGAGAAACCAAACCTTGTCCATACAGTGCGCACAGAAAAGCTTTCTCAGAGTCCTAGACATCACCTGGCCGCCTCCCACTGGTGCCCAAAGCAGACGCCTGTTGCTGCTCTCCTTTGAACACACCCATTCCTTCCCCGCCTTTGCCTGCAGAGTCACCCAGTCAGAACAGAGACACTTGTAAGTTTGACAGAGAAATCCATAGGTCCCTCGAAAATGTTGTCAATGCCTTCTTAAAAATTGTGTTTCAGAATAAGAATTGTTGCTAACCTGGGCAGATCAAATGTTACACCTGAGTGAATAACTGTGCCGCTACATTTTCCTAGGTTATAACCACGGAATGGGTCCATAGGCAGTGGTCTGATTTTATTCCTACCCCGGTCCTCAAAGGAAATCTGATTGTGCCCTTTTCACAGAGGAGTTAACTGAGGTCCAGAAAGGATACATGACTGCTCCAAGAGTACACATGCTCCGGTAACTCTGGGCATCTTTACCAGACCCTGTGCTTTTAAACGTTTTTCTTCCACATCCCAGGCTTGAGGCTGTTCGGCAGAAGAGTCAGGGGCAGGTGCCGCCCGCCCTCTGCACGCAGCTCCCCGGGGCAGGCACAATACAGCTTCTGCAGTGCCGGCCTGAGGACTCACACATCCAAAGCAGTGAAGACCAGGAGCACTTTAGCACTGAGACAGAACAGCTTTCAACATTTCTCTTATGACTGCGTCGCACAGCACTTTCCACCTCAGACAGTAAAGAATAACATAAGGTAAGGCCTTAAATAACATAAGGTAAGGTCAAACATAAGGTACGGCCTGTCATTACCATTTCGGATGATAATTATTATTATTATTATTATTTTTTGAGACAGGGTCTCGCTTTGTAGTTCAGGCTGGCCGTGAGCTCACTATGTAGCCCAGGCAAGCCACCGCAAACTCAGCAATCCTCCTGCCTCTGCCTCCCGAGTGCTGGGATGACAGGCATGAGCCACCACGCCCGGCACTGTGGTATGTGGTTTTGATTGCTGGTGGGCGTGAGTCACCACGCCCAGCATTCTATGTGGTTTCCAGGATCGAACTCAGGACCTTGCGCTTACGAGGCAGGCGCCAGAACCACTGAGCTAAATCTCCGGCCCTGGATGATAATTATTTTGAAAAATATTTACAGAACTAAAAAAAAAAAATCTCAGGGCTAGGGAAGACCTTAGGGAACACATAACCAGTCTTCTCTGCAGCAACAACATTTAAAAAATCATCAAGCCTATGATTCATTGTGCAGTTTTAAAGGATCCACCCCTCCAAAAAGCATATAAAATCTACCTCTCTATACATGTCTCGACCCAGCATGTAGTACTATCTCTCTGTTATTCTTGGTTCAGACTTTGGTGATCAGAAAACTCTCGACATATTCTTATTGCAACCCTTGCGTCCTTACAGGAGTTCTGATGTATTTGCCAATTTTCTTACCTCAGTTTAAATGTGTCCAGTTTCTTGAGTAATTCCAATGACTTTTTCCTGTTCTGTCATAGCTGCTTTCTCTTTCAACAGCACTGAGAGTTTTCCACCCACCTCCCTGCCACTATTACCTACCACGGCGCACACACGTCCCCTGCAGCACAGAGCAGGCGAACCTCTTCACAGGGATCATTATGCTGAATCCTGGCCCTCCTGGAAACCAGCCTGACCTTCATGTCTTCTATGAGGCAGCTGAGAGCAAACCGAGTCTGTCTTGGGCAGCAGAGTGAACTGGCACGCAGCCACTTAAGTGCTGTACTTCCTCCCATGCAGCCCGACATCAATATTCACTTTCTGGCTGCTTATAACACAGCGTTGACTTATACTGAGCTTAATGAAGACTAAAATCTCATTAAGCTCATTCCATTTTGTGCAGCTGGGTGTTTAGGAGCAGCGAACATATTACTTGACGCTTCCCCGCTGCTCTCACCTGTTAGATCCCTCTCGTCTTTCCTGTCTGCACAGAGCTTGCTGAATGGTCTCCTGTCACCCACCACAGGCTGCCCCCTTGGCAGCTTAGTGACATTGAACGCGGGCAGCCCTACCCTTGGGGTCTTCATGTACTCCACCCACAACAACGCTGAGTCAGAGATTGCAGAGATAAACGTAGTGTCAGGTAAAGTGGGAACTTTAAAAAGCTTTACTTTCTTTATGGTAGATGTAAAGGAAATGCTGGCTATATATGTAATAAGTTAATGGGCTGAAAAGCTTTCCTTCAGATTGTATGCAGAGGCTGTACCGCACGGGAAGAGAGGAAGGAACTCATGTTCCACAAAGACTTGCGTGTGCCTGTGCACACAGGGAGAGAGACGCACACATGTACACAGAGGAGGACAGAGACATGGACAGAGACAGACAGAAACCAGAAGAGAGGAAGAGAGAGACCAGGTGAACTGAGTCAGAGAATTTAGCTATCCTGGACTAGGAATCGCTCAGAACCTATAAATCTTCCAACAGTAAGCCTTTGGTTTACAGCTCATATGATTATTTTAGCTTACTAATAAATTTGGTTTAACCAAACCCCAAGTGAGTACCTGGAGCTTTATTCTGAACCAACAGAAGCTAAGATCAGCAGTGACAGCATCAACCTGAGACCATTTATCAGCTCAACTTTTCATGCCATTATATTACTCACCCCATGTATAAAGGGGTTTAAGCCTCTGCAACCAATAATACCATTTCCATTAGCAGCACCAAAGGTCCGGATGAATTCGCTCAGAAAAGATTAATGTACTTCTCGTAGTGAGAACCAATCAGAACAACTGGTTTCTTCTCACAGGTTGATTAAGATAATGAATGAGAACACATGGAAAGGCTTCAGGGTTAGTACAAAGGAAAGCTATTTCCCCTTCTTCTCAACGAAGTAAAATTCCAAGTAGGACCCTCTTGGCTTCTAACATATCTCAGAACAGCATCACTTTGGGTTTGAATTATAGGGTGACTCTTGAGAAAATGAGTTTTAATGATCAAAGTGTCACAGGTGACTCCATTAATTCAGTGAGGAAAGACTGCGCTTGTGAAACGCCAGCTCAATCATAGTAGACACGATATTTAGAGAGAATGTAGGCCATGAATGATGCATGCTGCTTCTTGTTACAGATCTCTGAGTTTTCTCCAGAGTTTGACCTCCGACCTTGACATGGAAACCTAACAAATATCGCTTAAATGCCAAAGACATACTGTACCATCCTTCTGCCTCAGAAGCTAAATGTTTTTATCTGGATCTATCACTCCAAGTTAAATGATGAGCAGTTAAGTACTGTGATATCAATTTATTTTTGAGCTTTAAAAAGTAGGGTGTAGGCTTTGTTGGAACATTTAAAAATGAATTTATTCTTATTATGCCAAATTATAGGTTTTATACAGTAAATTACACATTTTATTACCAGACCGTCAACACACTGGCACATTCACTCCAAATTTTATACTACACAACTAATTTTTTTTCCTGCTACTGAGTTTTGAAACTTTTAAACCAAGAAAGTGGACTTTGGTAAACTTATTTATGCACACTGAATAAAAATACAAACTAGAAAGTTTAAATTTGAACTGTTGTCTGCTTCTATAGTTAAAGTTTTGTTTGAAAACAGATCCCACTGTACAACGTAGCATCTATATGCACTTTTGTGGAACTGTAGAAGACGCTGGGGGTGCAATGGTTGTCCTGGGAACTAGGAGAAGTGCAGATTCCTGTGCTCTACCCAACACTTACTGACCTGGAGTGAAGTCACTGGTCAAAGTCTCAAAGCCCTCCAGGGGAGACTAGAGCAATGATGTTATGCCACCGAGGATGGAGAAACACATGGCCCAGCCTGCTGGGGAGTTAGCACAGTGTAACAATCACTTGCAATAAGAAAGGCAGTGTTGGAACTAGAAAATGGAGTCTGAGGACTGAACTGAAATCCCCCCCCCTTTTTTAGACAGGGTCTCACTTGTGGTTCAGGCTGGCTCCAAGCTCAGTATGTAGCCCAGGCAAACCTCGAACTCAGCAATCCTCCTGCCTCTGCCTCCCGAGTGCTGGGATGACAGGTGTGAGCCACCACGCCCGGCACTGTGGTATGTGGTGCTGATTGCTGGTGGGCGTGAGTCACCATGCCCAGTATTGTATGTGGTTACCGGATCGTGCCAGGGACCTTGTGCTTGCCAGGCAGGCGCCGGAACCACTGAGCTAAATCTCCAGCCCTAGACCCGAAATTCTTATACCTTGTCTAGACCCCACAAGTTTTCAGAGCTTGAACTAAATCTGGTGCCATGTTTCCTTCATGTAATAAGACAATCTCAGGGCTTGTACAGCCAACTCCTGCTACCGACAACACCGAAAGGAGATACTGGTGACGCTGCTGGTGAGTGTGGGAAACAACGCAGCCACTTTTACAGGCTCATCACAGGAATCCGGCTACCTCATTTCTCTACATTGGCCCCAGTCTGCTCGCACTCGGGAGTCACTGCTGTAATTTTCAATGCAGTATTTGTGGACAGCCATCGAGCACACTTCGCTAAAGTGCAGGAAGTTAAACTACAACTCTCGGGTGTCCGATGTGGCGCCCATTAGACGTGTGGGCGGATGTGCAGGTGGACGTGTAACTGGAGCGAACAGCAGGCGCGCGGAAGTCTGCGAACAGGCTGTGCGTCCGCCTCTTGTTGGTGACAGCTGAACTCGATTTACCCAGAAAAATGGGCAGCTGGAGCTCCAGACGCCCGGCAGCTTCTGCTCCGCTTGCCGGGAAGGGAAGATGTGGGGAAGCGCAGTCTCCGGCCCCTCAGCCATCTGCGCCCCACGTTTCCCCGTTTCCTCCCACGAACCTTGCCTCTGTGCCCGGCTGGTCCCCATCGCGAGGCTCCCCGCCCCTCCCCGCGGCGACCCCTCCTGTCTGTTCCCGCTCCTCGGGCATCCGGGCACCCGTCGCGCTCGCAGTCAGGCCCTGCTGGGGCGCGCCCACGTCACGCGGGGGAGCTGTCGGGATCTTTGCGGCACACAGGACGGGGCCTCGACGTCCCGCCGGCTCCATCCCCAGGCTCTTCGCCAGCTCCTTCCTTCCCACACTCCACTGACTCCTAATATTCTCATCACGACACTGACTTCCTATCTCCAACGCCACATATATTCTTAGGTTTTTGCACCTTTGCTTTTGCAGTTCTTTCTGTTTGGGATTCACTTTCCCCACAGCCCCATTTGGCAAAATTCCTTACTCGAGGCTCATTTTCTCTGGGAAGTCATTTTCTCTCTTCCCTGACGCAGCTTTCTTAACATACCTTCTTTGGCTGTGTTTCCACAGCAAATGACTCGTGACCACAGTCTGGGACTAACTAAAACTCTCTCCTCCTCCTGCATGACTTCGAACGGAAGCAAAACTACTCGCATCAGAACACACATCTCTTAGGAACCAATAAAACTAGGACTCGATCTTCCTTTGTAACACCTGTAGAAAATAAATGTCTACTTAAGGCTTGGACAAATTTAGGAATAGAAGAGTCATGGATAGGTGTCTATGGAAATTGTTTGGGATATAACCAAGATTTAGAAGCAACAATCAGTTGTAATTTTTTCTTTTTTAATCTGTGCTTCTATAATCTAGACAACGCTGAGAAACATGGGTTCTAAACTGTCCAACAGTTGTCCTTCACCTAATCAACTAAGTGGTCTACAGTTGCACAAAGGCTTATTGCTCCCAAGGACGGGCTCAAAGAAAAGCTCAAACCCATGTGCACTGGCCGAGTTTTACAGTGAACTCGTCTATCTGTGGACAGGTTCTGGCCCTTCTTTCCTTTGACGTGAAGCACTAGCTACATAACCAGTGTACTGACTCCCAAGGACAAACAGGCCTTGGAAAACAACCTCTACGCTGCCTCTCTCAGTGGTGAGCCTGGGTCGTTTACTGGCGGGTGTGATTCTGCTGTTGCATGGTTGGGTTTTATGTGAAATTAAAACACCAAAGGTATGACTGAAGGCAATTCATACCCCAACCTTGACTTTATAGCTCATAAGATGATGTCATTATAACTAACCATCTGAGTGGTTAAGTACTGAAGATACTTCTTGTGAAATTGGAATAGGACATTTTCAACTGCAAATGACAAAAAACAAGAGGATCACATATTTTTTTTTATGAGGGTGATTTCCAGAACTGATTCACAGTTCTTCATTCTAGACCTAAAACAAGGTTCTTTGAATCCTCACAACCATTGGAAAAATTTTGCTGTAAATGACCAAGGAATGCAACTGAAAATCACAACATCAACAAAAAAGATTTATGTAAAGGGATATGTCTAGACTTTTGTTCAGAAAAGGAGGGGGTGGAAGTACATCTTAATGAAATTAATTTGCCAGGATTGCTCATCTCCTGTGGCAATTTCAGTCTCATTTTCATAAGTTTCAGAGGTACCTTAAGAGTTGAAATAGTATAGCTCAGAATGCTTGGCATATTACCATAGTTAATTAATGAAGCTCTGAGAGTCTGTCATGATCGCTAGGTCCCCTGCTTTATCATGGACTTAAACAAAAGCTCACAAAAGAAGTTTAGTTTCACACTAGTCAATTTTCCACCACAGTCCTTTGCCTATTCAAGGGACTGGTGACTTAAAAATGTTAAAAAAGATTTGGGTTCAGGCTGTGATCTTCCTCAAAAGTTTTAGGAGATAGTATCTTCTAAAAAAATTTAGTGAAGAATGTATTCCCATTTGCTGGCTGAACACAAAACTTCTTCAATTAATCTTTCTCCACTGTTCTAGACCAAGTTTCCTTCTATCTCTTTTTAAGAAAAAAAAAAAATCAAAGCTCATTGAAATTTCAAGCTGCATTGGAAAATTTAATCTAATCCTTCTTACATGCATGTACCAAATTCCCACGATGAATGTAATCGTTATGTATAACAAACCTGAACCAATAAAGATAAAATTTTTTAAAAAGAAAAAAAAACCCAAATCTCAAAGACACTTATGAGGACCAGGTGTCAGAAAGCAGCAAGTGCCCCTATTTCAGAACCGCATCAGAGAACAGGCGCCCAGGCCGCGAGGGTTCAAACTCCCCCTTCGTCCAGCCCTCAGCCACAGTGGGTTGCGAGTCTTCTGTTCACCTGAAGGTTCTCCACAGAGATTTTTTTTTTTCAAAAGTTCTCAAGTGATAGCCGCAGTTGTGTGTGGGGACCCAGGAGCTGGCTCCTCAGGGCCCAGCCCAGACTGTAGATCCCCAGGGGCTCCAGGCTCTCTGGGGTCTTCAGGAAGGTTTCATTCTTTCCCAGCCGCTCCCAAATCAGCTCTTTGGGGAACCTCTTCCCCACAGCAGCTTCGGATTCTAACCCGGGTCCACAGCCTGCTCCGTCCTGTCTATGGCCTCCGCACTGTCCGTAACCCACAGCTATTCCTTCTGTGCCCCAAACCTCTGGGCTTCTCTCAACAGCCTGCGTAGCCCTCTGCAGGGTCCTCCTGCCACGCCCCTCTGCCTCCGGCCCACCCTGAGGCTCCAGCAGCTGACTTCCACAGCAAATCATGGCACGGAGGTGGGATATGCTTTCTCTAAAAATATGGTGTCTTTTGAGTCAATAACACATGGTTGAATATTATTGTTAATATCTTAACATTTTTAATGAACTATTACCACAGGGAACTTGAGCTGGCCTGATCAATCAGGCTGGATTGACAGACTGCCTGTCCGGTTTTAAGGATGCCAGTAGGAACCATCTGTAGAGTTCGCAGGAAACTTTGCAAGATGGACAACTATGAGCTTTGCGACAAAGGAGCTCAGAGTCCTTATGCACCGTACAGATGTCCTAGACCCAAAGAGGCACTTGTATCTTCAGAATTTAGGGCATGTTATACTTGCTCCTTACGGGGTGAGTTTTTCATTTTACAGTTTGCTGCAAGAATGAATTTACTGCAGTTTTAAATTACAGGGTTCTTGAGACAGCAGGTGCCCAATAAACAGAAGAAATAAACTTAAATTTGGGTGTTTGGAACTCAGTTGAAGCATAAGGAAGAATCCAGGTGTTATGCCCTGAGCGTTTGGCAATAGGGCCCTCCTGTATGGGCTCCTAGGTCTCTCGGAGTATGGCAGACTTAAAAGCAAGGTAGATGGATTCTATGATTTTTTAAAGGCCTATTCTAGCTCTGTTTCTAGAAAGCATGCTGAGAATTTATCAGAAGACCTGCCTCTCTATGAGGCTTGTAAGCAAATCATTTCCCTTGGTTTTCATACCCATAAAGCCCAAGATTAAATAGTCTCATCCTGATGGACATAGAAACTTGAGGAAAGAGTTACAGAAAAGGAGTAACAGAAAAACAAATCTGCAGGATCAACAAAAAAAAGAACTAAAGTATAAGGAAATCAAACACTTTCATAGACCCATTTTATAAAGTGTAAAATAAAAGCACATGGTGACAATTTTATTTTCATAAGCATGAAACTCACTTGCAAGCCATTTAATGTAAAGAATGGCACAGGCCTGAGAATACTACAGAGGGCACCAATGATAAAGAGACCTTGCAATATCATTATCATCAGCTCGGCAGAGAAGTCCACCTGTTTAACCACTAAAGGCAAGATTATGAGCTGCAGTTTTCTGGAAAGTACCACCAAAGAGTGAACAAGTTCATGCCGGTAATCACGGTAGGCAAAGCATAGTTTCAATGAGCAAGTTTATGTAAATGTAGGATGAGGGCATTTTAAGGCTCTCCCCAGACAGCCTTGAAGGCACTGGAGGCTCTCAGGGGGCTGAAGAGCATGGCGTTCACTGCCCTACTTCCCCTTCCTGTTGTCTCCTGTCAACATCTCATTTTTCACGCAGAGCACAATCAACTCAAAACGCATTTCTTGCCATGCAGCTGCATTTTCAGTTGCAATGTGGATCAGAGCAGGAAGAGCTTTTCAGGGACTACAGGGGTCCATGAGTCAACCACCCAGGGGCAGGAAATGGGAAGCAGAAAGGTAGAGGGAGGAGAGAAAGAGTAGTTACAAATTCCCCTGTACCACATCAGTCTCACCTTGCAGGAACAGACAGAGCACCTGTCTTCTTTCAGGGTCCACACCTGTCCATTGCGCTTCAGCCCTCCTTCGTGGGGACAGTCACCAGAACAGGAGGGCCCAAAGGGGCAGAGGCAGTCAAAGCCCCCTGCCAAGTTGATGCAGGCAGAATCATTCCAGCAGCTGTGAGTTCTCAAGGCACATTCATCAATGTCTGCAATAAATAAAGCACAGGGCCTTAGGACCTAGCCAAGGGCACTTAGGAAATAATAATCATTTGCACTAACACTGAGTAACATTATTGGACCTTCACTCCAGTATAGCTAAGCCAACCTCTTCCCATGTATTATTTCATTTACTCTACAAAGCAGTTTTGTGTGGAAGGATCTGCTTTTAATCCCTCTTTTGTAAATAACGTAGCAGATGCCAGTAGGATTAAATAGCAGGTGGTTATCCTGAATGTTGAAATCAGAGCTACTGAGATATCCAGTAATAGCTACGAATTGCTTTGAGATGGGTGATTTCCTCCAGGTGCCATAAACACCTGATCCATTAACCAGGGGTACCTAGGTCTTTAGAAAATGTGTGTGTAGGAACAAGACGGCAATGAGACAGCTTAACCTAGTAAGGTCTCCCCACCAGATCTTCAATCCCAGGCTGAAATAAGTGGCAGTAATTCTTGAGAGTTGATTTGCTCAATCAAATTCCTTCTATGCTAACGGCCAATAGCATTTTTGTACCCCTCCCCCCACACAGTATCAGAGAAGGTGGGTGCAGAGGGTATGCCTGTAATCTCAGCCCCTGGGAAGCTGAGGCAGGAGGATCATTGAGAGGTGAAGGCCTGCCTGGGCTACATAGGAGTTTAAGACCAGGCTGAACTGCAGAGTGAGACTTTGTCCTCACCAAAAAAAAAAAAAAAAAAGAACCAGAAAAAAAAACAAACAAAAAAATATCAGAGCCACTGTAGAGTATGCCCTAGATGCTGATGAAAGATATACATGTGTTACAGTTTAACTGACAGCCAAGGAAAGGAAAATAGAGCTCCAGCCATCTCTGAAGGTAAAGCCTGAGTGACCACAAGAGTAATCCAAACACACGCCTTTTTGGCTTGGATTGTACCTTTTCCCAGAAGACAGTCCATATCTCACAAGGCAGCTAATTATACCTTTGAAGAACTTTTTAAAAGAAATGCCCTTTTAAACTTAAGATGAAATCTATGACCTGGTAATATCTACTCATTGGTACTATTTGTAAAACCCCCTCAAAAAAATTGACTAAGTCTTTCACTTTTGTAACATTTTAAAACTATTTGAAAGGATCTATAATTTGACTGTCGAGTCTTCTGGTTTCCTGGAATAATCCACAGGTATCCTTCGGAAAATAATATGAACTCAAATTGTAACCAGAAGTCTGCTATGCATAAGATTCTTTGCACCCTAGACATTGTATGTCCTGTCAGATATACATCCCTGAGTCTGATAAACTGAACATGGAGTATATACAGATCACTGTTAGTGGGCTACTCTTTGGTAAGGTTGACTTCTGTAGGAAAATAAAATCTCAGAATAATTTACTCTACATCCTATATTTCATCTTAAAATGTTCATAAATTTCTAAGCATTTGGTTAAGGATAATAGAACTACATTTTTAAAAAATCACAAATAGCGTATTCTCCTATAGTGTATCAACCAAGCCCTATGGTATAAAATCAGTTTTGGTGCTGCAATTTTATACAGGACACATGTATGTATATGGTTGTATGCATATATATACATTTTTAATATTATTTTTGCAAGGCAGGAGGATGGCTTGAAGTTCAAGGCCAGCCTGGGCTATATCATGAGACTCTGTCCCCACTCCCTCCTCCAAAAAAAAAAAAAAAAAAAAACCTCAGAAAAACAAACACAAAATAAGGTGCTGACTGGTCTCAAAGCACTTTTGAGGGCAGGAATTGTGTCCTCAGCTTTCTGACTGATCTAGCAGAGTTCTTTCTAGCATTCTGTCCCAACTCAAGGTTTTAAGTCTTTTTTTCAACATAAACATGTTCTGTGGTTTTGCCTACTTTTAACTACTTATCCTTTCGACATTGAAATTCACTTTCAAAGGCAAGATCTTATACACAAAGAGTGATTAAATTTTTTAAAACAATTCTTAGTTTGGAAGACACATTGCTTTGGACTAAGAGTATTTGAAGGGGGGTGGCATTTTGAGGGGAATTAAAGGTAAAGTGCATCTCATAATAATTTTTTAAAAACTGAACATTCACCACATTTGTCAATTATGTCTTACAGATGATCTTTAGTAGTTTAATTGAAATTCTGAAAGTAATATGAACTAATTACCCAAAGTGTGTTAAAATTTGGAGCAAACATGACTAGAAAATGAGAACTAAATTGTCTACTCCTTTTCTGACTGCATGTACTGTATCAGTGTGAGTTTTAATTCACAGCAGTGATACACAGTAGAAGATACTAAACAACTCAAGCAAATTTTATAGAAGGTAGTTCCATCCAAGATTTATTTCTTTTGTTTTCATTTCACCAGTTAAAGCCTCTGTCAAGCCACTGGGTTAAGAAACATTACATAAAAGACCCCCAATTATCATGCCGGGATTTCAGGTCACGCAGAGCCTAGGGGCTCACACTCTGTTTAGGGCAGCGCTCTGATCATTCTCAGTGCTGTCGACCACACAATGCTCTGTGAATCCACTCTCTTCTCATTCCTCTTCCTCTAACTCTGCCAACTAAAATTACCACTGAATGAGGAGAACAAGGGTGAAATCAAGCTCTTCCCTTGACAGAACACCGACCGTGAGATTCCTTTGACACTGCACAGCTGTGTGCTGCTGGACCCACAACACCCTCTGTGATTCCTTTGTTGTCTGCGTGCACAGGTCCCTCCATCTACGATCTTCTGAAAATTATAATAGAAACAATGGAACAAGGACTCCACCGATGTCTGTTTCTCCACTAGATGAATGTAAATATGTAAGATAAACTTCAAGTTCCTCCTTCGCAATGAAGCATCTCTCAACATGGTGCCAGTTCAGTATTATCACTCACATCTCTGAACTCCCACAGCAGTGACAGCTGGTCGCCTTTCATATTTAGATATATACCTTTTAGATCAACACTGAAGAGTCACTTTACCCTCACTCTTTAAGTGTTTGAAGGTAATGTATTACAAATATTCAGTCATATTTTTATCATCATATTTATAACCTAGGTGTCATAAATATAGGAGGATATGAGGTAGGTATATAGATGATAGACATGTAGATAACTATACACTGATAAATGGTCATCAAATATTAAATAAAATTATAAAGTTCAGGTTTCTCTACACTCTGTGGCTTCGTATCTTCACATTCATCACAGTGAGACTATTGTCACAATCTCCTATCTGGCCTCCAGCCACTTGTGACTTGCAATTGTGCACAGTCAAACTATCTACAGAGCCTTTAAAATGCAAGAATGCATTCTCCACAGCAAAAGAAACAACCAGCAATCAACAATAAAAGACAATCAACAACATGGAAAAAGTCTCTACTAGCTGTTTCTCAGACAAAGGACTACTATTTAAATATATAAAGAACTTAAAAAAATCAGTCCCCCCAATTTAAAGACTAAATTCAAAATTGGGGATCTGAAATGAACAGACACTTTTCAGAGGAGAAGTAAAGGCAGCCAAGAAGCACATGAAGAAATGCTCAACATCACCGATTATTCGACAGATGCAGATGAAAATGATACTGAGATTTCATCTCACCCCACAAAGCATGGCTGCTATTGTGAAGTTAACTAGGAATAAGTGCTAGCGAGGCTGTGGGGAGAAAGGAATCCCTTCTCCGTTGTTGGTGGGAATGTAGAGCTCAGCGTGGAGATTCCTCAAAAAAAATGAGGGTTGGAGGTCCCATTTGACCCTGCTATTGCCTGGCTAGGAATATGCACAAAGGAATTAAAAGAATCATATCATAGCGGCATATGTGCACCCAAGTTCAAAGCAGATCAGTTTGTGATAGCTAAATCTTGGAAACAACCCAAATGCCCATCAACTGGAGGCTGGATAAAGATTTCTTTTTGGTATAAAATGGAGTATTATTCTGCCATAAAGAATGATAAGTTGGAGTCATTTATACTCAAGTGTGGTAGCCTGAGGACACACTCTTATGTGAAATAAATGGGTCACAGATGTGTAAACCATATCTTTTTTCTGGTAGGAGAACCGGAAGATGTAAATGAATTCTAGAATGTATGATAGATAGTGAAATAGAAAATATTCAAAGGGAAAAGGATAGGGCTAAGTAATGAGGGGTAAGAAAAACTATGATGTTAAAAAAAGAATCAAAGCATATGTATATATGGGGTGGGGGTTATAGGGTGGGTAGGGGAATGGGTAAAATTGAGAATTTACTCATGTCATATACTGGTACAAATTACCAGTGTTGAGTGTGATTGTG
>PVIC010045841.1:0-14473 GCA_004025085.1 Thryonomys swinderianus
CCGCCGCGAACTCAGCAATCCTCCTGTCTCTGCCTCCCGAGTGCTGGGATGACAGGCGTGAGCCACCACGTCCGGCATTGTGGTATGCGGTGTTGATTGTTGGTGGGCGTGTCTCCACGCCCAGCATTATATGTGGTTACCGGGGATCAAACTCAGGACCTTGCGCTTGCGAGGCAGGCGCCAGAACCACTGAGCTAACTCTCCGGCCCGATCTGTTATGTTTGTAACTCACTCCGCGGTAGATGAGCTAAATTACGATAGGCAGAGCAGCACACTAGACCTCTGAGGAGAAATACTCCTGTTAAAGGAAAGGGAAAGAACTTCAGGGCAGAAAATTAGGACATGCCATCGAGATGTCCATCTTCGTGGCATCTCTGCCCTTCTGCAGCCTGTGCTGCACCATCTTTTCCAGATGCATTCAGAGCACAGCCTTGCCACTCAAGCGAGGCTCAGCCTTTGGCTAGGCAGCTGTTTTCCTTATGCAGCACATTTGACTTACAGCATTTTGGAAGAAAGCTGTATCTTTTTCTTTCTCCACCCAGATGAAATCATTTTCTTTCACTATGCTGTAGCTTAATTTCTATGGAAGAGAAGAGCTAGTGTTGTAAGTGGGAAGGGAAGGGACAGGCAGCTTATAAACACACCGGGGTATGATGCTTCAGCAGAGGAAGGCTCACAGTGGAAGAAGGACAAGGGTGCACATAGGCCTGAGTTTTCCATAGATTTGAGGACCAATCAGTTTCTTCATTTTTGCCAAGCCAGACTCAGGAAATACACTATGGTACCTCCGAAAAGAATCCTTTCAGATCCATTAACTGTTTTTTAGAGTGGTTGAAACCTTATAATATCAAAATCTTGTTGGGAATCAAAAGGCAATTTTCACAGTCACGTTAAATTAGAGGACAGAGAAATTACTCCCTAATCCTTATAAACTTGCAAAAATAAAAAATGGAAAGCTTTGCCTCTTATTTACAATACATGAAACTTGAAAATAGCATAAACACCACATTCAAATTCTCTTTGCCCTAAAATGGCATTGCGAGCTAGAGAATGGATATTTGGAGCCAACATATGCTGTCATCACTTAATAAATACAATGTTTCCACAATATGATGCTATTTTCTCAAATGGCATCCAATATTCTTGGCTGCCAGTTAACAAGAGGGAAAACAAACCACTTTTAGGGCAGAGGACAAAGTCTCAAGGTCCAGGGGGTGGGGTTAGGAAGAGAAAAGTGAAGGAGTTTAAGTTTTACTGCTCTGCTTACCTGTCTTTACTTAATTTTGAGACAGATGGAGATGAGATACATGGCAGAGGGTATTTGGAAAAGACCAGATGCTCTAATGTTGGCAGGATCTGGAGTGCGTTTGTATTTATTCTTGTATCAAATGCTCTGTTAAGAAAAGGGTCAAAGTTAGAAATTTGGGTGTAGACTGTTAGCAAGACAAAAAAATAAAACTTGCTGCTTCTAAACTGCCTTCAAGGAAGAGTTAGGATTACTGCTGTAACAACGGCTGGCCTCTCTAGAGTTACCTTCCAAATAAGGGAGTAGTTACAAATGGAATAAAGTACTGTCTTAGATACTTAATAAGGATGTTTTAGAACGTTTTGATGCTGATTTTGGCTTTGTCCTCTCCAGGCACAAGTACAAACACACACACACACACACACACACACACACACACACATACCCCAAGCCCCTTAGCTTCAATTCTGGTTTAATGTTGTTTCATAAATTGGCAAATGAGTCACATGAGAAGCTTGTCAGTGGATCCTTCTATATGTCTCATGCAGAGAACTCAGAGCTGTGGAAAGATTTGCAAATTGATGATAGTGGAAAAAATACAGTTGGTTTCGTGTGGGAATGTAATGGAGTTATTTTTTTGTCCTATTCACCCGTGTCAGTATAGTTTTGCAAGACTGATCAGAAGAGCTGCTCCACACTACTCTGTGCAAGGCCTCACATGCAGAAAGGTTCTTCGTCAAAGCTTTGTGCTGCGCTTATGGAACAGAGCACTTAAACGGCAGGCCATATTTATAGCTGTCAGGATCTCCTGTTGAAGAGCAGCTCCCATGGGTGGAAATCCCGAGGAGTCATGAAAGTCGCTCCACAGCACTCAAGATAGTATCTTTTAAAATTTTTGATCCTTAGGAGGTTCGCTTGACAAACTGAAATGTACTCCAGTGTTGGCAGGGACGTATGAATGTCTTATTTTCAGGCAATGATCTTGAGCTCATAATTTTTGCCAAAATATGAGTATTATTAAATATTCCTAACTGAACTTAGAATCATTCTGGAACAACAAAGGTCCCCAGGGAGATGAGATTTTCTTTTTTACTTTCAGTTGAACTTCGAATGTTAAACATGGCTGATTTTTCTTTTCCTCTTCAGTTTTCTTGATATCTCTTTCAGTAGCTCAACTCAAGAATTCATCTTTTTGTTTGAACAGAATACTACAGCAATTTAAGCAGTTTTGATTGCTGCATGGGGACCTGCGCTTCAGCCCTTCCCTTGCAACACACACCCTGGGAAGGAGACCTTCGGAGGAGACTTAAGCAGCAGATGATGGGGGCTGGGTGCTCAGCAGCACCCTGACATGCATCTGAAAGGCCAAGTGTTACTCATTCAGGGAGCAGAATAATTTGAGCTGATAGAGAACACTTAGTTCCCATAAAAGTCTCCAGTAAGGGCCCAAAGTGAATCTCTTAACCGTGAAGTTGAGGTTAACCACTCCCGGGAGGGTCAGAAGTTGGAAAACCACATTGTTAATAGAGTTTAATGGGGTGAGAGCTATTTCTTTTGGAGTCTTCAGAAGCCCTTAGGCTGCATTGGACAGTTTCTGTTTGCTGAGGGAAACATTCTTGCCTGCATGCTGAAATTACCTGGGAAACCTTAACAAATAAGCCCCTGATGCTTATTTACTGATATTTCTCCATCAGAAACATTAAAATAATATAATGAAGACATCCAATGTATATCTTTAATCTTTCTCTTTTCTGATCCCAACATACCGAAGTTCTTAAATCCATGTCATTCTGTTGTTAGCTTTTAAATACACTGTTTTCTCTCTTTTGAACCATCGTCCTTCCCTAGGCTCCCTTTGCCTGGCTGATTTTTACTCCCAAGGGTAACGTCATGTTCCAGAGAGTTCCTTGTTCTTCCCCGTCCATCCATCCACCACACTTGTTTCTCTACCAGGACTTTCCCCCACTGGGCCACAGCTGTTCTCTCCAGTGCTTGACACATACTAGGCATTCAAACACCCGTTGATGGACGGATTCGTAAAGGGAGCATTAAGGGATGAGTGATAAAGTAAGTGACTTTCCAGTAGTGGGAGCAGAGCAGCTTTCAAACGTTACTGTGTTTCATCGTCACTTGGGGTCTCTGATAAAAATTCATATTCTCGGGTTTAATGGCTGAGATTTTACTCGGAATGTAATGGGACATACAGATAATATTGTAGGAATCAGCCTACCAGCCAGGCTGAAACCTGCCAGAGGGGTGATGGAGATGAGAAATAAAGAGACACGGAGACAAATTAAAATCTGGGGGACCAGGCGCTCATGTCTTCCCTTCAACACAGGACTGAATACCATGCACCTTGGCTTTCTTCACTCAGACATGGGCATGAGGTCCACAGGATTATTCTGTCTTCCTCCCTCCACGTTTCTTCTCCAGGGAAACAACTTCGCCTCAGGTGTTTCCACTTTTTCCTGCAGCCTGTCAGCATGCTTGCATGGCCTGTTCTCAGTGATCTTAAAGGAGGCCTCCTTCTTCCCATCTGACCTTCACAAGGTTGATTACTGAATAGTGTAAAATGGGACACTTTCCATGGAGGGATATGGAGTGAAGCAGTAAGTGGCCAACAGGGTGCGTAGGAGCTGCCATTGAGCATGGAATTTTCTACTGCTGGGATTATGGGGAGAGGCTTCTAGTACAGTCATGTTTCTGCTGTCTGTGTGAGATTAGGTTCAGCGCTGGTCCCCATCCTCGACTGCATGCTGAAATTACCTGGGAAACCTTAATAAATCAATAATGGTTACTGTGTCCACCCTGCAAGATTTGGATTTAACTGGCCTGAGGTTTGTCCTGAGCTTTGGGATGTTGTCAGAGCTTCCTATGATTCTACACGTTCTCAAATTTAGGAACTTCCAGGATAGAAGAAGTTTCTCCACGCGATTTGTAGTTGTATTTGGGAGAAAATTCATTCTAAAAAACTACAAATATCAGAGCAGGTTTACCAGAATGGCTAGAACAAAAACTAGTGGTAACCCTACGTGTGGAGAGAATGTGCAGAAAGTGGGCGTCTCCGTAGCTGGTGGGCACATATGGTAGCTTCTTCAAAACCAACTGCACAACCATCATGTAGCCCAGCATTTGCAGAACTGAGCATTTATCCTAGAGAAATGAAAATCTGAGTTGACAAAAGTCTTATACTTGAATGTTCATAACATTCATAACATTGATTTTAATAACCAAAATGGGGAATAACCTAAATATCCTTTAAGAGATGAAGAAAGGTTATATATACACTCTGCTTGGATATGTCATAGAATTACTCCACAATGAAAACACACATTAACAACTAGGATAAATCTCAAGAGCAAAATGCTTAGTGAAAAAAATCTCAAAAGACTGCTTATTATAACAATTCTATTTATCTAATGTTTTTGCAAAACTAAAACTATAGAAATGGAGAACAGATTAGCAATTGCCCAGTATGGAAATGGGCGTAACTACAAAATGGTAATGAAGGTAAGCTGAAGCTCTTTGTGGCAATAGACTAGCTCTGTATTTCTATGTGTCAGTAGATTCCGAGATTTATACTGTGGATTAAACTGCACAGAGTGACACAGCCACTCCACAGTTCTTATCTCAACCCATAAATCCACACTGGCTCTCTGCTGAGTGGTGGCCCTAAACTGTGGCATGGTGAATTAAGTCTGCAGTGTACTTAGCAGGATTGTACCAATATCAATCTCCTATACTTGATATTGTACGGAAAGTGTAAAATGGCAGAACAGAAGCTTGATTAAAGGTACACAGGACTCTGTGCTTCTTCTTCCTCTTGTCTTCTTTTTTTTTTTTTTTTGAGACATGATCTTACTATGTAGCACAGGCTGGTCTTGAACTCATGATAATCCTCCTGTCTCAGCCTCCCCAAGTACTAGACATGTATCACCATGGCCAGCTGTAGTAGCCTCTGGGCTATTTTAAAAACTACTCCTGTCTACAATTATTTCAGAATTTCAAAAATTAAAGTTGTGAATTTATATTCACTAGTTGAATTTAAAACATTTTTTTGTAGATAGAAAATTCACAACTAGGTTGGAGGTTTAAGTGTAGTGATCATGTTTCATAGTTGCTTAATTCCAGTCAAATAATTTGTGTTAGTGAGATTTTCAGGAAAAAGGTTGATTTCTACTCATGAGTGCAGAAGTTTCAGTTTCTGGTTGGCTGGCTTCTGGGTAGAAACATCATGGCAGAAAAGCATGGTAGATAAATGATGCTTATATCACGGTAGATATCCAGGAAGCAGAAAGCAGGGGAAAGATGCCAGGAGAAAAGGGGAGCAACCAGACACAGTGCCCAGAGTCAGGCCCCCAAGACCCTCCCAGAGCAGCCACATGCGTGGCTTACTGACTTTCTGGGTGTCTTTCAAGTCAGTCAGACTGCCGCTCCAGACCACCCTTCCCAGTTACATAATTCTGTTCATTTCGAGTGCTTGATGGCCCAATAGACACAAATGAATGAAGTGAGTCCTCTTGCCTATAACCTCATAATGTCCATCCAGCCTAGCATGATAATCTGTACATGATAAGACCCCAGAAATTGGATCATTTTCCCAACTTCCTTATTAGCTTTTTGGGGTGATTTGCAGTAGACTTCTCATTTATATATGTGCTGCATTTTCTTGATGTAGTTTCCTTTCTTTGAAAAGATGAGATCCGTAAAGAAAAACTTCTATTCTCTACATTTTTAAGCTAAAAAGATTGGTGGAAATATTTATATGCTCCAGAAGTGTATTTCATGCTTTAAGTGGCAAGTATATTCACTATTTTATATTAAAAGACAGTACATATATACTTCTAAGCTTATCTTGAAATTAGGATACAGCAGTTTAGACCACAAAATGATACTCTTGATTATTAAATACTAGTCACTGAAGTTCAATTTGTGGGGAGGAGATCAATTTGCTTAGTTTCCTTCTTGGTATTCCCAGACTGCACTTAGAAGCGTAGCATCATTGCAGTAGGGGAGTCATTTTGTCTTCATGTGCTGATTAGGTTATTACACAGGAAGGTTAATTAGGAGTAATGAGCAGCTGCAGAGTGGAACTCTGCCCCTCACCGCATCATTTTTTTTTTTTTTTTTTTTTGCTTTTTGAGACAGGGTCTCGCGTTGTAGTTCAGGCTGGCCCTGAGCTCACTATGGTGCCCAGGCAAGCCTCAAACTCAACAGCAATCCTCCTGTCTCTGCCTCCCGAGTGCTGGGATGACAGGTGTGAGCCACCGCGTCTGGCATTGTGGTATGCGGTGTTGACTGTTGGTGGGCGTGTCTCCACGCCCAGCATTCTATGTGGTTACTGGGGATCGAACTCAGGTCCTTGCGCTTGCTAGGCAGGCGCCGGAACCACTGAGCTAACCCTCAGGCCCATCACTGCATCGTTTTGACAGAGCAGCAGCCAGACAGGACCCCTCACAACCTGAGTGCCTAAACTGCCCCTGAACTGTGGAACAACTGTGTCTGAAGCAGCATTGCAGGAAGCAGGCAGGAAATGAAAAGCTCAAGGAGGACCACTCCATCTGTAGGATTTGGCCGCTGGAGTTGCGGTGTGCAGTGAGTGCACTTGACTAGGTAGTTCATTTCACATTTTATGGGGTCCCCCGCAAAACGTACTTAACTCATACAGATGCGTGAGGTGACAGAGTTGTGCTTCTCCAATATCAGAATTTTGTTGCTGACTTGAATCTCTCTATAAGGAAAGTTGCCTCTGACTGCTTTGAAGAGCATTTGAACTGCTTCTCTGTTTTAGAGTGTCTGTAATAAGACCTGCCAGTCTGTGAGATGACTTAGCTAAGTGTGTCTCAGGTGATCTTCTTAGGATGCTGGATGGTTAGTTTGCAGGCTTTACAAATGATGCCTAGAGCACTTACGGAGCTTGTCCGAGGTTACAGAGCCAGCAGACACCGTGTCCAGACCCCCCTTCCCTTCAAGGGCTAACAGCAGATGCTCTATAGGCAGCTCAGGAAGAGAAGGGCATCTAGTGAGCATTAAGCCAGGAGACCTTTTCTCCAAGTCAGTGAGCAAGAGGCCAAGGCACCAGTAGGTGAGTAACAGTACACTTTGTTTATCTGTGTGCCCACTGTGGGTGAATGTCTGCTTCTATGTAGTATTGTCATGAGGTGGCACTTGTGAGGGACTTAAAGTGTTTAGGTCAGACAATGTGTTAGTAGTAAAGGAAGTACTCACCAGAAATGCTTTAGACAAAAGGTGGGTGCATGCCTGTGTGCCCTGGCTGGCTGCTCCTTACCCAGTGCCACACGTTCCTCACCACCACCTCCCTGGCCTCTTCCACACAGTTTGGAATTATCTTGATTTTCGTTTGGGACTTGCAGGGGCTTAGTAAGTTCGTCCTATTATCTGCTTTCTCAACAGTGCTTTACTTCACTTTTGGCTTTACGTGTATGACAGCAAAACAGTAGTGTAGCAGCTTTAGAGAGTCTATCTGGAGCTGGACTGAGGCAGTTAAACATCTCAGAAGATACTTGGACACAAACTTCATGAGTCTTTTAACTTCCCTGGGCCTCAGTTTTCTCACCTGTAAGATGTAACAATGAAACAACGTTCTCTAGTTCTTGTGAAAGTTAAATGAGACAGTTCGTGTAAAAGCCACATTTTTGCCACAACAGAAGTGCTCAAATATTCCTCTGAATAGTTGTCAACCACAACAGTTCAGCTGCACTTAATTCCAACCCATTATACCTACTCGTTTCATAATTTGGAGTTTCATTTTTCTTCAGGGATCCCTGAACTTCTTTGCTTCACCACCGTTTAACACCACTGAACCCTTCAAAGACTCATACTGCTCTATATTCTGGTCACCAAACACACAGCAACCCCCACATTCTTAACTTTCCCCAACATGTTATTTGGCACCTGTGTAAACCTGTGCAGCTGTGTCTCAATGTTTCTATGTGTTTCTGCCGTAGTTATTTATGTGATTCTGTGAACAGCCAAGTCTTGTGTTGAACTGTAAGTGCCTCAAGGCCAAGGCCACATTTTCTACCTCTGCGACAAGTCCAGATGTTTTTCAAAATGAGTCTTTAAATGGGCTGAAAGTTAAATATACAGATTCCTTTAGACTTTGTGTGGGCCTATAGGCAGAAGTGGAGCAGAGACTGAGGCGCATGCAAGAACCCCAGTAAGAAAGTGACTGGGTACCATTCCCCAGCGCTCTGTGGGCAGGATCCCCACGTCCGGGATCAGGCCAGAAGGATGTGAGCTCTCCACTTTGTGTGGGCACGTCAGGGGATGTGGTGCCGAGACTCAGGTACAGGAGCCCCACTTTCCTGTGGCCAGGGAGAAACCAGAAGGCTGTGGAATCTCCATGTCCTTGTGGGCCACTGGACATGACTGTTGGAGGGGGGAAAAGCCTCCAGAGACACCACATACGTGTCTGTGAACATAGAATAAGTGCAGCAGCAGTGCTGGAACATGGAGGCTTTCAGTGCATTCCTCTGCTCAGCCCACCACATCGAAAAAAACACTCACTAGTAAAGTGAGGGAATCCTGTCAGCCTCAGCCGTTGGTGCGTTGGGTGAGTCATTTCCATCCGCAAGACCCTGGACTCTGGCAGAGTTCAAACCTACAGGACTTCCTTGAGCTCAACTCAGACATTTAACTCAGAACCTAGACAAAGGATAAGTTGATTCCCGGTGACTACTCAGCTTCGATCTGATTGCTGTTGTTCATACTATTTATAGGAGACAACATATCCATATTGAGAAGGGCCATTTTGGCAGTGTTCATAGCTTTGCATTGCTGTTGTTGTTGCGGCTGCTATTGTAATTCTTTTTTATTTGCTTTGCTCTGACCGCACTTTCTTTTTTCATCTTGCTATTCTGCTGTTGCCGAATCTGTCCAACTTTGGGTTTCATCTCCTCAGAACTACTCTCATTTTTACAGAAAAGAGAAAATAATCTCCTGTCTACCCACAACTTCTAGGTACCTACATTCTCCTCTTGTTCTCTCATCCTCCCCTTGTTTCTCAAAAAACTAGGAGTAGAGATTCCATTTGACCCTGCTATTCCCCTGTTGGGGATATACACAAAAGAAGTACAAGATTCATATCACAGGAAGATATGTGCTCCCATGTTTATAGCTGCTCAGTTTGTGATAGCTACATCCTGGAAACCTAAATGCCCACCAACTCTAGACTGGATAAAGACAGATGTACTTTTAAAAAAAAAATAAAATGGAGCATTACTCTGCCCTAAAAATGATAAACTTGAGTCATTTATATCCAAATGGATGTACCTTAAGGACATACTCATAATTGAAATAAATAGATCACAGATGTGTAAATATTGTATCTTTTCTCTGGTATGAGAAACTGAAGATGCAAAAGAGTTCTTGAATGCATGATAGATTTTGTGAAATAGTAAATATTCAAAGGGAAATGGGCCTTAGGGGTAAATGATGAGGGGAAATAGAAAATATGATGGTTAAAAAAAGTAACAATGCTGATGTAGATAGGGGCGGGGGTTGTAGGGTGGGTGGGGGAATGAGAAAAAATGAGAATTAAGTCATGTACTGGTACAAATTCTCAATGTTGAGCGTGATTATGATGTGTATATATAAAGTACCAATAAAGATTCAAATTAAAAAAATACAGATTGATTTAATAAAATGACAATGACTAGTTTTCAAACACTGTGCTCTTAACTAGACATTATTTCTTAACATAATTTCAGCATTAGAAATCATCGTAAAGAAATATCCACCTTGGGGCTTTAGCTAATGACTTCCTACTCTGGAAAAATGGGAAGAACAGCTGCACCATCAGAGAGACAAGGCAACAGTAAAGGAAAAAGAGCAACAGCTATTTTCAAGAAAATGCCAGACATTTCCTCTGATTAGTTAAGGGGTGAAAACTCTAGATGAAGGAAGATAAAGTCACGCATAACAGAAGTAGGGAAAGTGGTACTTTCAGAGCACTGAGCACAGGTGAGGAGTCTTTCCAGAAGCTTCTCTTGGTGCTTTTCCTCTTCTCATCATTGCAGTGAGGTGCATGACGTGTTTCTCCTGGATTCGCATACAAGGCCACTGATCTAATGAAACTCCTTCACTGTGTAGTAGTCACATAGAGAGAGATACAGCTGAGCTCAGGACCGAACATTGTGCCTCCCACAGAAGAGGAAGAGCTTTGCAGGTGAGAGATAAGATAATTCTGAAATGACCTTCAGTTTTGTCTTTTACAATAAAATCCCACTTTCCCTTTCAAAGCAAGGAAATTCTACAGGGTTTGCTTTGGGTAGATAAATAATGACAATTGCAGCATTTCAGGACAGTTTGTAAGAAAACCCCCCCCTCCAAAAATATGTCCACCCTGGATGCTTGCCTTTGCTTGCTGGGACCTCGGTGCCTGGCTCTGCTCTCGAGACTGGTTGGGACGTCCTGGAGCTGTTTCCCTGTTGGAGTGAGGCCTCACTGCTTACAATTTCTGAATTCTCTCTTTAGCCAGTCTTCCCAGGTCTGCAGCTATATTCTTTTGGAATAAACAGCACAGAACATCTCCCAGGCACCGGGCTCCAGTCTCCCTCCTGGGTCACTGCTGAGGAGGCCTCCTGTGACCCGCACCCCATCCATAGTAGCACTGTGGGCCTGTTCTGGGCCCTGTGCGGCTCCCCCCGTGCCTTGTGGATCTCGGGAAGCTGCAGTCGCAGGCCCAGTGTCTGGGGCTGCACAAAACACATGGTTTAGAGATAAAGGAGTCCAGCTGGTCTCCTCCAGTCTTGAACATTCTGAGTCTCTCAACTTTGAGCTGCAGGAATTAAGAATCCCTCGGCAGACTGCGCTGTAGCTAATTCATCCTGCTGTGCAGCTTTGAAGTTGCAGAAACACGCTTCATCCTCTCCTGGGCTGTGAAGAGCCGAGGAGCTGCACGAACACTCATAATATTTAGGTTTCAGGAGATTTGGATGCCTGGGTTCTGCCAGGCAGCTGCTTTGTTGTCATAATTGTGTGTTCTGTTTCTTAAAAACGCCCTTGAAATGGTCTATTTAGGTTACTTCAAACCAGGGGCTTGATCTATGCCATGATTGATGTGTGGGTTACTATCTGTGAGAAGTTCAAACCCTTGGATTTGAATCACTCCTTTCCTTCTAGGACCTTGGGAGGTAGCATTAGGTCATTTATCTGAGATTTCTCCATTTTTTAAAAATGGGGGCATTCACGGCTATAAACTTTCCTCTGAGAACTTCTCTCAGAGTGTCCTACAAGTTCTGGGATCTTGTGCTTCCATTGCCATGTGATCCCAGGAAAGTTTTAGTTTCTACCCCTACTTCCACAGTGATCCACTGATTACTCGTGTATTAATTAATTTTCATGTGTTTATGTAGTTTCTGTTGTTGTTTATTTACAGTTTCATTCCCCAATCCAATATCATTTCAATATATTTATGAATTTAAGCATGACGTATAGCCCAGGAAATGGGTCTAATTTGGAGAAAGTCCTGTGTGGTGCTGAGAAAAATGTTTATTCTGTTGTTAGATGAAATATTCTGTAAATATCTGTTAAATCTGGTTGTTTAATGGTGTGGTTTACTCTGATTATTATTATTATTATTTTTTTGAGACAGGGTCTCGCTTTGTAGTTCAGGCTGGCCCTGAGCTCACTATATAGCCCAGGCTTGCCTTGAACTCACAGCAATCCTCCTGCCTCTGTTTTCTGAGTGCTGGGATTACAGGTATGAGCCGCCACACCTGGCATTGTGGTGGGTAGTACTGATTGCTGGGATTATGGGTGTGAGTCATCACACCTGGTATTGTGGTATGTGGTACAGGGGATCTAATTTGGGACCTTGTGTTTACAAGGCAGATGCTGGAACCACTGAGCTAGACCCCCATTCCTGTTTGTTGATTTTTGATATGGTTGACCTTTTTATTTGTGTGGAGTCCACACTATGATTGTATTCACGTTTATCTGTCTTTTTACACCCAGTACTTTGGTCTTATAAAATGGCATGTCTCATAGCTGGTGCACATATTCTCTCTTTGTGCTGAATTCCTGGTATTTTGACTATGAAGTATTATGGAGAGTTTTTTTTTTTTTGTCATGACTATTTGCAGTTCTACATACCTCATTTTCTAGAATATAGCATTTTGTTTCCACCAAGGCTCTGTTAGGCTCAGCTGGGATCATTAGGTCATTTATTTGAGATTTCTCTATTTTTCAAAAATGGGGGCATTCATGGCTTTAACTAACTTGTGGGCATAACTACCTTGAGGTCTTCCCTGTCTTATGTATTTGACTGGAGGATGCATGGAGCAGGCCTGCTGGTCTTTGCACGGCCTTCCCTCTTTCTGCAGTAACTCCTGCAGGCTGATGTGGGTGAGCACAGTGCAGTACCCTGTGACCCCGCTGCTGCTCTGGAGCACTCCACCCACAGGAACCTCTCCCTGAGCCCCTCCAGCGGTCTCCCTCACACTCACAGCTGGCCTTTAGGCTCAGCACAGAAAGGCCTCTCTCTGCTCGGCGTGCAGTAGCACTGGGGCGCCAACCAGAGAGAGCTCACACAGACTCTGACCTCAGCAGCTTTTGGTGGGTGGTGGAGTGGGTTCCACGTGTGGATCCGGTGGTGGTTGGAGGGTAGGCGGTGGGAGGCATACCACGCAGGGGAGTGGAGAGCTCCCACTCTGGCCTGCTCCTGGTCTTTTCTCTACATCAGATCGCAGCCACTGCACACCTGCTTACTGTCCTGTCCCACTGACTGCGCGGCTCCTAGATCTAGGGACCTGTGCAGCACCGTGTCCTCCTTTCTTCCTGCCCCTGGGATCACCAGTTCTAACTCAGTCCCTGCTCTCTGAGTGACTCTGTGGCACAGGGCTTCCGTCACGCGGAGGGGTCCTCTCTGGAGAATGTGGTGCTCCCAGAGCCCCAGAGAGTGGATCGAGCAGGCACTGAATGCAGTAGCATGGCTACTGCCGCCTTCCTGAGCTCCTTCCTCTAGCAAGACGGGATGTTCGCTGAGTTTGACCTGCAGCAGTGTTTGGGGGAGGAGGCGCCCTTGCTTCTTTCCCCACACACACCCCAGTACTAGACATCCGGTGGGTTTCTCCTTCAGGCTCTCCTTTTAAGTATTGATTTTTTTGTTCATCTCCCACTTCTGGGTACCTGTGGATTCGGTTCCGTGTCTTCCAGACCTCTTCTGAGGGCACCATGATAACTCCAAACCAGTGTTCCTAACTTAATTTTTTTTTTTTTTTGAGACAGGGTCTCGCTTTGTAGTTCAGGCTGGCCCTGAGCTCACTATGTGGCCCAGGCAAGCCTGGAACTCAGCAATCCTCCTGCCTCTGCTTCCCGAGTGCTGGGACAACAGGTGTGAGCCACCACGCCTGGCAAAGTCCCAACTTAATTTTTAAAAAATTAAATTTAAGTATTTCTTTTTGTTTTAGTTAGAAATCATTTTGTTTCATCCATATCAAAAGAAATTTCAAGTCGTATTACAAAAGGAAACAGCAAACTTCTGTGACTCATAATATTGTTTTTCTTTTACTTTATTTTTTACAGAATCTACTTATTCCATTCATCACGGGGAGCAAGTATATACACATAGAATATCTTAATTCTTTTTTACACCTCTTTGCATCCCCCTCCAGATCCCTCCATCTCCCAGCTCCCTGTTTCCTACTGCCTATTTTCTGTTGTGTTCTTTACTTATATACTTCAGGTTTCTCATGTAAGAGAACTCTGGGAGTTTAAACAATACCCTTTTATGGTGGAGTAGTACTCAGACATATTTTCTTTATTCACTCCTCTATTGATTGATAAATAGGCTGTTTCCAAGACTTCTTCATTATAAGTTGTGCTGTTTTAAACTTGGATTTGCATGTATTATTGTAGTACATTGCCTAGCTTTTCCGGGAAGATACCTGGTAGAGGGAATACCTGAGTCAAATGGATTTTTTCTTTCCTTCCTTCCTTCCTTCCTTCCTTCCTTCCTTCCTTCCTTCCTTCCTTCCTTCCTTCCTTCCTTCCTTCCTTCCTTCCTTCCTTCTTTCTTTCTTTCTTTCTTTCTTTCTTTCTTTCTTTCTTTCTTTCTTTCTTTCTTTCTTTCTTTCTTTCTTTCCCTTCACTTCCTTCCCTTCCTTCCTTTCTTCCTCCCTCCCTCCCCCTCCCTCTCTCCCTTTCCCTCTCTCTTTCTCTTTCTTTCTTTCTTTCTTTCTTTCTTTCTTTCTTTCTTTCTTT
>PVIC010045842.1:0-14467 GCA_004025085.1 Thryonomys swinderianus
AAAAAAAAAAAAAAAAAAAAGAATAAAATGCTTGAGACATCGCTAGCTAAATGGAAACACCTTGAGACCATACTCAGGTAAAATAAATCAGACACATGTTTAAATATTACATGTTTTCCTCTGGTATGAGAAACCAAAAGTGGTGAAAAGGACAAAAATGTGTAACAGATATTGGGAAATAGGAAGAAAATGTTCAAATGAGCAGAGAACAAGGAAGAGGGAGGAGGAAGGAAAGAAGGGACAAAGAATAGAAGGAAAAAATGGAAAAACTTTGGAAATAAGAGGGAAAAAGGGGTTAAAATGAAGAGAAGGGAATGGGGAAAAAGAAACAAGATATATCAGGTACAAATTCCCTAAGATGAATGATATCATGTATATCTAAAATGTACCAATAAATGTTTTGTTTAAAAAAATCATTTGGTAGCCAAGTGTGGTGGCTCACACCTGTAATCCCAGCACTTGGGAGGCAGAGGCAGGACTATTACCATGAGTTTGAAACCAGCCTGGGCTACATAGTGAGTTCATTTGTAGCCTGAACTACAAAGTATGACTCTGTCTCGAACTAAAAAAGAAAAAAAAACTGGCAACTAACAAAGAGTAAACTGATAAAGCACTGGAAATATATTCAACCCTACTCCAAGTTAGCTAACTGATCCAAGTGCTCACTTTTAGTCAAAGCCACAGGGGGAAAAAATGATGGTATAGTACAATCAGCAAAAAAACTGTTTATCAGGAGAGAACTCCAAACCTAGCAGTAAGTCCACAGTAATGTCTATATACTTCTTTATTCCACTTTGATTATTTACCAAGTGGGATGGGGATGAGAGGACCGATGAACTCAAGCTTATAAAAAATCAGCTTCGGTCCAAGGATTTAGCTCAAGTGGTACCGAACCTACTTTGGAAGAACAAGGACCTGAGTTCAAGCCCCAGTACCACAAAAAAAAAGAAAAAGAAAATCAGTTTCTCCACAATGGTGAGAAGAAGACAAAATCTGTAATTCATAACTGGTGTGATTTTATACTTTATTATAGGCTGTATCTTCTGCCACCAATGTCTTGATTCTTAAAGTGCCACTGATAATACATACTTATGCTATTTAAGTAAATTAAAATAACTTTATTTTCTATGAATTCTCACGTTCCCCAAAATATACATTTCATTATAGCAACAATTAAAAAAATTTTTTAGAAGTAGCAAGTGGCTCAGAACTGACACACTTTAATTAGTTCACATGCTTTCCTCAGACAGAACCTCAAATCTTCAGAGTCTAAATTTGCCACATAAAAGACACAGAAGTTGCCGGACGTGGTGGCTCATGCCTGTAATCCCAGCTCTCAGGAGGCAGAGGCAGGAGGACTGCTGTGAGTTCAAGGCTTGCCTAGGCTACATAAAGAGTTCAGGGCCAGTCTAAACTACAAAGCGAGACCCTGTCTCAAAAAAAGAAACAAAGAAAGTGAGAGAGAGAGAGAGAAGACACAGAAGGCTTTCTTTAGGATTTACATCTTCCACCTAAATACATATCAACTGATGTTATCTGTACCTTTCCACTTTACACACAGAGGTATAGAATTCTTTATTCAAAATCCTTTGGGGCCATGTTTCTCAATTTTTGGATTTTAAGATAAAGTAACACATAATTTTTAACAACCTCATGAGACCTATGCTAGCTAAATAAACCTTTCCCCTTAAAAATAAAGAAAAAAAAAACCTATGCTAGCCTTTTGTAATTAAGCATACTAGTATTTCCACAGCAAAATAAAACCATTCATACTGTAAGTTCAGGTAGGATTTGTAACACTTGTGTATATGGCCCAAGTTTATATTGTGAGCTTTTAGAATCAGGATAAAAAATTGTGGAATTATATAAACTCATGTAATCCAAAAAGTCTATGAGATAGCTAGGCACAAGGACACATACTACGGGGAGGCTGAGGCAGGAGTATTCCAAGTCTGAGCCCAGCCCAGGCAATTTAGCAAGACCTTGCCTTAACAAGAAGGGAGTAGAGGACTTGGGTTTGAGCTTACTACTCAGAACAATCCCAGTAAAGTGAAAAAACAAGCTCATAAGATAAGACACTAAACTAAGCCCAATTTTATGGGTAAGAAAATGGGTAGACACAATACTTAAGTACGTGTCTATGATTCCACAGCTAATAAAGAGCGTAGTCAGAATTTGATTCCAAGTAGGACAGCTTCAGAAGCCATGTATTTAATTATGCAATATCGGCTTTTAATGCCTTTAATTATAATATCAATGGTAGACTATGTGTAATTGTGTACTATTATTCAGAGCTTCTGTGGCTGCACTGTTAGAAATTTTTTTTTTTAAACCCATACAGACATTAAGTTTATTTTCCTAACTCTTTTCTGGTTCACTAAAAATTGCTTTTGGGCATTTAAATATTTTGAAGCATCTTTTTGTATAACTGAGTTCTAGAACCATGAAAGAAAAATTTCAATGAAATGAGAAGTCTCAGTGTGAGAATTAAAAATCCAATTTGAGAGCACAACAAAGATAACATTCAGAAGACTTGAGACAAGTCAAAATCCAGAATACATAAAATGCCAACATGATTTAAAAAGCAAGCTAACTTACTTATTGAAATTTTATCAAAGAAATCCAAGATACACAAAAACCTTCAGATAATTTCAGCATTTGTGTAAGGAGAACTAGTATGAGAGCTCCCAAATTTAAGAGTAAGAATTTGGCATGATACTTGAAATAGGGTAACCAATTCATATTTGCAATGATCAGGATTGCAAAAGGCAGCCTCTTCAACACATACTGGATTTGTACCAGCTTCTATTAGACACAACAGGCTTGGATTCCTAGTAACCTATCCTACTTAAGAAACAGGATGATAGTTTGATCTTTAGGAATATACTTCCTAGTACACATGTAAGAATTACAAAGTTCTCCCAAACTGTTTCATTTTTAGACAATGATTAATAAAATAATTCACTGCTGAAACAAATCACTCACCTTAATAGTGACACACAGTTGTCAAAAACACAGGTGATGGGAATCTGATATTTAAATGTTAGCTCCATCACTTACTGATAGAGTGACTTTGGTTTGTTTTGTTTTGTTTGTTCTTTTGAGACAGGGTCTTGGTTTGTAGTTCAGGCTGGCCCTGAGGTCATTATGTAGCCCAGGTAAGCCTTGAACTCACAGCAATCCTCTCTGCCTCCTGAGGGCTGGGATTAGAGGCAAGAGCCACCACAACCAGTAGTGTGGTATGTGGTGCTTGGGATCAAACTCGGGATCTTGCGCTTGCCAGGCAGACACAGGAACCACTGAGCTAAATCCTTGACCCCTGGTAGAGTGAATTTGGGCAAAGAATTTAACTTCGACCTCATTATTTCTAATCTCTAATAAGGGCATCTGCTCAATACTTTACGAGGTAAATAGTAACAATCTATGAAAAACATTACTACACAATATCTGTCACTATTTGCATGAGTTTCCAATGTCTATGACTTTAGATGACTTGGGGGACAAGTTGACTAAGGTAGAAGAGAAGCCAAGAGTTGAATTCATTGCAGAAACAATCAACAAGAATGGCCCCCAAACAGCAGTTATTTGTGGGCAAACCAGTAACTGTAGTATGACCACCAATTTCCAAAATAAAATCTTCTGCTCTATATAGTGATCATTAAATTTAAAAAACAAAAAAAATTCAACTGGAAAAAAAGAAACCAAATAAATCTGCTTGATCCCTCCCTGTACAAAGACCAAAATTTTGTTCTTCAGCTTTCATTTTCTCTCAGTTCTGATTTCTTGCAAAGATAAATGAAATCCATACTCTTACAAGGCCATAGTAACAGGTCTAAGCGTAAAGTTACACTTCTTTATAGTTAGTTGGTTACAAAGGATAAGCAGCAGTTCAGGCAATTACCAAAAACAAACACTATCGAGAACTAAATTTCTTTTTTGGGGAAATGTAATAGATACAAGTCTGAAATATTCACTAATCTGAAAAAAGAATATACCAAAGGAATTAAAGTGCATTTGGCTAAGATATTAATTAATATGCAATTTTTCTCTAGGTCAGATCAATAATCTAATATGAAAATAAATAGGGAGAAAAAGGTAAAATGAGAAAGAATGGTTTGGTTTATAGAAGTATTACAGGCTGAATCCATGCTTCATACATGCTAGGCAGGAATTCTGCTATATTCTGAGCCTTTTTTACTCTGAGACAGGATCTCACTAAGTCATCCAGGCTGTGCTGGAACTTGTGATTCTCCTGCATCAGTCTCCCAAGCAGCTAGGATTACAGGCATGCCCTATTATACTTGGATTCTAAATCAAAGACTTTAAAACATATATAATGGCATACTGATCCATCTCCACTTTATACATCCTTCTCTGAATTTCATCTAGAAAATTTACAGACTAGTCCAATTATTTTCCCTTATCCTATCAAGAAAATATGAACTTTCTCAATACTCAGGAATATATTAATAAAAATATTTCAGTATTTCACAATTGATGAACATCACATATCTAAAAATGAAAATAATAAAAATAACACCTATGAATGCAAACCATCATAGCTCTCTGTTCCAAGTAAAGAAAGAAAATCCAGATGTTTTCAGAACATGACCAGTATGTGTCAACACTGAAAGACTATATTCATTAGTTGGCAATCAAATCTGAATGGGTATTAGCATAGACAAGAAATTACTAAAATTAATCTTGATGTTCTGAACTCTTTTCTAGCAATGTAATATGGTTACTGAAAGTCAATGTCCAAGAAAGCAGATTAGCCCATTCAAGATGCTTTAAAGATAGTGGAAGAATTACAAGAAGCTTATCAAGGTGAAAATCATTACACAATCAGACAGGCAAGTCTCCCAGATTAAGAAAAATACAATCCATAACTAAACTTTAAAGAAAGAAAAAGAAACACTAAGAAAAAGTACATACTGAAGAAGAGGCATGTTAGTATAATAAGAGAACAAACATCTGAGAAATGAAATTGTGTACTGAGGAACCATTAACTAGAGTCCTTAAGGTTCTATTTAACTGATAGAGAATATCCAGTCTTTACTGTTGTGGGCACAAAGAGATTATAATTTTGTGGAAGAGCTAATTTTATTTTCATTTAAAATTTTTTTTACATATAAACACCTATGTGTTGATTAACAAAGGTACTATTTTTTTTTTTTTTTGAGACAAGGTCTCGGTCTCACCATATAGTTCAGGCTGGCCCTGACCTCACCATGTAGTCCAGGCAAGCCTTGAACTCAGCAATCCTCCTGTCCCTGCCTCCCGAGTGCTGGGATTATAGGCGTGAGCCACCACACCCAGCACTGTGGCATGTGGTATTGATTGCTGGTGGGCCTGAGTCATCAGGCCCAGTATTGTATGTGGGTTACCAGGGAACAAACTCAGGACCTTGCGCTTGCAAGGCAGGCGCTGGAACCACTGAGCTAAATTTCCAGCCCTAACAAAGGTACTATTATTATTTTCTTAAGATGTACTTCTGTAGCAGCATCTGGCTTACATCTTAGAATTCTTCTGACTATATACTCAAAAAAGGTAGCTTTTAAAATACAAGCAAAAACATTACTATAGTAAAACAATTTCTGGGTCAAGGATGTAACTCAGTTGTACCACACCTGCCTGGCATGCACAAGGTCCTGAGTTCAATTCCCAGTATAAGGTTGGGGTTAGGGGTGGGACTTCTGTTATAATGATCATTTCTAGGAAAGAAAAAATAGAGTGGTAAAAATATGTTTGCTTATTTAGAATCAAGACTGTAGAAGACTTAGCACAAAGGAGGTAAGACAAAGCAAGTGTAAACCTAATGAAGATATAAAGCTAATTAGAGACAAAGGACTAAGGGTACAAAGTACAAAGTCCTGAGGGTACAGAGGTAGAAGTACCTTGCTAAAGAACATGAGTGACACCTAATAGAACAGAGACCAACAGGGGATAAAGGCTGAGAAAATTATGGAAAAAGCAATTCAGATTTATAAATCATACTGACCTAATACCAGAGACCATTAACATTTTAAAATAGCCCACTGCAACATGCTTGTCACAGCTTCACCACTGCTAGCCTCTACTCTGAAAAAATAAACTATAAAGAAAATTAACCACATAACATTTTTTAATCTCAATACTATCTGTAAGTTCAGCATTCAACCATTTTATAATTCTTTCATGAATGTTATGTTCTCTGCTACATAATAAACTCTTTGAAATTAATGATCACGTATTTTTGTTTTTATATTCCCAGTGATAGTCACAGATTTCAGGCAGAGTAAATACTACACACATATTAATTTACTCTTAAAGTTGGCATCATCAACCAATTAAAGTAATGTAATCATAGAGATTTTGAATAACTTTTTTTCAGAACCTGGAATCGAACTCAGGACCTAGTGTTTACCAAGCAGGCATAATGCCACAGAGCAACATCCCTGGCCCTCATTATAAAGATTTGAGAACCAAGATTTTCTAATGATGACAAGAACTCAATCACTAATTTTATGGAATCCTACTGCACCAATAGAAGTAAGAGAGTGAGAGACAGACTTTCTTAGATCCTTTGCTTCATCTTCACAGATGATTTTTAGCATAGTTACCTCTGCTTCATCTTCACAGATGGTTTTTAGCATAGTTAAATTTGTATGTGCTACAGTCGAAGAATCTACTTTTTGCCAAAGTGGCACACACCTGTAATTTCAGTACATTGGAAACTGAGGCAGGAGGATTGCTGTAAATTCAAGGCCAGCTTAGGCTACATAGTGAATTCAAAGTGAGCCAAAATTAAATAGTGAGACCCGATCTTCAAACAAAACAAAAAAAATCTCTGTTTTTTTTCACACAGGAATTTGGAAGTTAGAGAACCAAAACCTCAGTGATATTACAAATTTCAAAAATTGTCCATAGAAGGAACTACATGGCAACTTCCTTTGATAAATAATTTCTCAAAGTTCTCATTAAAAACTTAAGAAAACAGTAAATAAACCAAACTTTATAGAAAAATTGTATTTACATCCAAAAGCAATTTTTAAAAGCAAACACAACACTGAAGTTGAAAAATTTACGTTCAACCAAACCTGCCAGGTCTAATAAATTATTAACAGGATACTGCATCAAAAAATAAGGCAATAACCCAAGATATGCATTTAAAGATTTTTCCACTCCTACAACTAGACAGAACTAATCTATCTAGTACTAAAGGATATTTCATTCAGTTTCAACATATCTGAAATCCTTAAGGACAGAAGTGCTAAAAATGTGATCTTCATTCTTCATTAGACTTTGAATAACTGAAAGGAAAATAATTGCTACAGCACAATAGGTAAAGAGGTATCAATCATTTTTCAAAAAGATAGTGTTCAAAATTCAGAATGCAATATCAACACACAATGGGCATTAGGTGAATATACTCAATACAGTGATAGCAAATTAATTTATTTAGTATTTTTTCCATTCCATATCATCAGGAGGATTGATTTCAACTTTCCTTTTACCTACATCAGACCAGTTGGTACTCAAAACTGTACCACCAGACTCCATCTGCAATTAAAAAAAAAAAAAGGTTAATTCCTGGACACTATAACCAAAAAAGAATATTTTCCTTAAAAGGTTCAACAAGAGTCCCAAAGATAGGTGGTTGTATACAACTCAAATAAACTCAGAACAGTTCTTTCATTTAATGTTAAGACATTCTAAAAAGGTCAGTAAGTGTCATAAACAATGAAAAGGATACTCCAGAATACCTCAGTAAGTGCATATGACACTGTTAGATCAAGTACCGTGCTCTCCTCTACTAACCATCATATAGCTATGTGTGAAAAACACATTTAAATGAAAATGAAATGCACCCCCAAAAATATATTTAATCTTTTTTTGCTACAGACTTTAAAGACTAGACAAAATAATACCAGTTAAACAGAAATCTTAAAAACCCCTTGAGGCTCCTTCTGTGTACATTCTAGTTTACACTAAAAACATTTTAAGTTAAGACACATACAAAGGATGTAAACAAACTATGTGTCTCAGTGAAGAACTAGTCATCTCACCACCTAAGAATATTCCACCCACCAAAAGCCTAACATATTCATAGTCGCACCTCAGCCTCAAAATGATGTTCTGGACAACAAAATGTATATATAATACTGGTACTCTAAGATTTTTTTTTTTGAGACAGGGTCTTGCTTTGTAGTTCAGATTGGCCCTGAGCTCACTATGTAGCCCAGGCAAGCCTCAAACTCAGCAATCCTCCTGCCTCTAACTTCTGAGTGCTGGGATTACAGGTGTGAGCCACCAGGCTTGGCTCTAAAATTTTAAATGAGTTCAGAATCCCTTTCTCCTACTGTACACACTGTAACATTATTACATGATATATTTCTCATGCATCCATGGTGATGTTGTGAAGAAACTTGCTGTGTTGTCAATCATACTAAAAGCACAGCACAAACAAATATAGTACACAACACTTGGTAATAATCAGCTAATATAGATTTATATATTTACTAAACTTTAAAATTTTAATTAAGACTAATTTGTACACCTCTACTTTAAAAAAGTTTACTAGAAAATAAGACAACATATTACACTTGCAGCAGCCTTATATGCAAGGTCCTAGGTTCTGTTCCCACAACACAATTAACAAAAAAAGGCAGGTCATGGGGCCAGAGGATTAGCTCAGTGGTTCCAGCACCTGCCTCACAAGCACAAGGTCCTGAGTTCAACCCCCGAAACCACAAACAATGCTGGGTGTGGTGACTCACGCCCACCAACAATCAATACCACATACCACAGTGCCGGGCGTGGTGGCTCACACCTGTAATCCCAGCACTCGAGAGGCAGAGACAGGAGGATTGCTGAGTTCGAAGCTTGCCTGGACTACATAGTGAGCTCAGAGCCAGCCCAAACTACAAAGCAAGACCCTATCTCAAAAAAAAAAAAAAAAAAAAAAAAAGGGCAGGTCACACCAGGCAATAATACTATCATAAAGTTGTATAAATATACTCAGGATTATATAATGATAAATATCATCGAATGATACACTCAATTCTCAGAACATGTACCATTATTAAGTGACCCATGACTATAACTGAAAAACAAAATACTTCTGGAAATCTTGATACTACAGAAACTCACTGACTTACAATATAGCAAAGTACAGTGTGAATTATTAGAATGTAAACATTTTAAAATAAGCAGCTATGTTACTCCCAAATATAAAACATCAGATGCCCTATTATTGCATTATTTCAATATAATCCTGATTTCTCCACCAAAATGCTCTCACATGCGTTCCTTTACATGGTATGCTCTTATCCTCGCTCTTTTCACTCTTCATTCTCCAACATGAAATGTCAGCATGTTTCAGCAGTCTTTATTGACCCTCAAATCAGGACTCTATTCATTAGTATCTGTCTTTGGGATAAGCATAACTACTATTAATATGGCATGTATCACACTGCACTGCTTAAATTAAAGGGTTTGTCTACTTGCTATCCTTGATGGGAACTAAAGCAGAGAGCTATTCAACACAAAGGAATATATTTTCCTAATACAATAACCCATTGCTATTCATGGAGGACTGGTTCTAGGTACTGCCTTCCCATACCAAAATGTGACAATACTATATAATAAAACATCCTTTAGAGTGCCCTCAGTTATAAACTGAAAGAAGTGAATTTAGTTTCTAATCAGGTTGTATTCAATGATGATGCTACTTTCCCCCTATTTCCTTATAGAGTGTAATACAATTTAGCATTTCTCCTTAGTTTGAATATGTTGGTCTTATCCCAATTAGACTGGGAGATCATATAGGACAGGGTCTATTTTATTTCTTTTGTTTTCCCACAAAACAGAAGAAATCCCATGTTATGTTTTAGGTTAATGTTTCCATATACATAGCCTGTTTTATGGGTCTATACAGTTCATCTATAATTATCAAAGTTTCTGCATGAAAAATAATGCAGAATCTGCAATGCATCCTTGATTTAACACATTGTTATTTTGTTAGTACACTTTTAAAAGTCAACAGTAAGTCTGACTTTCCTATGGGACAATTGAATAGATGTGGGTGTTTTTTATTTTATTTTTTTTCAGAACTGGGGATCAAACTCTGGCCCTTGTGCTTTCAAGGTAGGCACAGTACCAAGCTAAATGCCTGGCCCTGAACAGATGTGTTTTTCCTAGTTAAAATCAAATGACTATATCAAATCATCTAGAGTTACACAGTGATGAATTACTTTAAAATCTCAGAGCTTGAGTTCTAATTCAGATAGTATTCATATGCCCTAGCAAGACTGAATTTTCCTAGTCAGCAGAGAAATTATTAAACAAACAAATAATTAATGTGTACCTTCCATTAGCCACAGACAGCTGGGGAAATCATTTTAGAAGGTAAACAACAGAAACTTATTCAGCTACTGGGATAGATTCAACAAAGTAATTCCCTTTCAGTCACTACAACATTGGTATTTCTTTTTTGTTTTTTCAGTTTTTTTAGAGACAAGTTCTCACTTTGTAGTTCAGGCTGACCACAAACTCCCCAGGCTGGCCTTGGGCTCTCAGATATTGTCCTGCCTCAGTCTCTCAAGTGCTGGGACTATAAGTGTGAGCCACCACATCCAGCTACCACTGGTATTCCTTAGCCTTCAAACTCATTAAATAAAAAATAATTATATATCTGAATAAACCACTTGTTTATCTGTTTCCTGAGTTTTTAAAACTTTTTTGCCAGTATGAGGGATTGAATTCAGGATCATGGCATTGAGCTACATCCTTAGGCCCTTTTGAGATGTCTTCCTAAATTGCTCAGGCTAGACTCAAACATGTGATCCTCCAGAGTGCTGGGATTACAGTCATGTATTTCTAACTTTTTAAGCAACTTCTCTAAATTTATAGCAAGGAATAAAATGTTCAACATCATTTGAAAAAGGTCTCTTAGCTAGCTGGGTGTGGTGGGGCACACCTATAATTCCAGCATGCATTCAGGAAGCTGAGGCTGGAGGATTGCTGTGAGTTCAAAGCCAGCCTGAACTACAGTGAAATGCTGTCTCAAAAAAAAAAAAAAGCTATCAGCTGTAGTATATGTGTTTTGTTCTCAAATTACCCCTACTTACTCTTTTTTTTTTTTTTGAGATAGGGTCTCACTTTGTAGTTCAGGCTGGCCCTGAGCTCACTATGCAGCCCAGGCAAGCTTCAAACTCAGCAATCCTCCTGCCTCTGCCTCCCAAATGCTGGGATTACAGGCGTGAGCCACCACACCCGGGCCTACTTACTAATTATTTAAGCATCAGAAATTCACTCCCATAATATTAAAAATAAAGTTTATGTTCTTACAAATGATTTGTTCATAGCACGTTTGACTTCATCAGAGCCATCTGAATAGATCTGCTGAAACAACTTGTTTAAAGCTGCATCTCCCTCCAACTTCTCATTCTTTTCTTCTTCTTTGATCTCACCGACCAACTTATCCCAATTTTTTGTATAATGAGATGATGATGGATATAAATTCTTTACATCTAAGAAGTGAAAATAGCAAAGATAATTGTGTTTTCATTATGTGAATAATATACAAACTTTGTGAGCATGGTACACAATACAGCATAACAGGGTGAATTTCATGGTTTCAGTTAAGTGTCTTTTTGACACATATATCTGTAACTAAAGTTGCACAGCTAAAAACTGAATCATCATAAGGGGCCGGGGATTTAGCTCAAGTGGTACTGAACCTACCTTGGAAGGGCCTCAATTCAATCCCCGGTACTACCCAAAAAAAAAAAAAAATGTTGCCGGGTGTGGTGGCTCATGCCTGTTATCCCAGCACTCAGGAGGCAGAAGCAGGAGGACTGCTGAGTTTGAAGCTTGCCTGGGCTGCATAGTGAGCTCTGGGCCAACCTGAACTACAAAGCAAGACTCTGTCTCCAAAACAAAAAACAAAACAAAAAACCCTGAGTCATCATAATGTAAATTCTAGGGCTTAAGTAATACAAAAAATGTATAATGCAAATAACTTAAAAATACAAGGGTTTTTTTTGTTTTTTTGAGACAAGGTCTCACTTTTGTAGTTCAAGCTAACACTGAGCTCACTATGTAGACCAGGCAAGCCTCAAACTCAACAATCCTGCCTCTGCCTTCCAAGTGCTGGGATTACAAGCATGAGCCACAATGCCCAGCATTGTGGTAAGTGGTTACCCAGGATCAAACTCGGGACCTTGCTTGCAAGGCAGACACCGGAACCATTGAGCTAAATCCCTGGCCCAAAAAGATAAGTTTTTTTAAAAGGAGGCTTCCTTAAGAAATTTCTCCTTTAGGACTGGAGGATTAGCTCAGTGGTTCCTGCCTCCAAGCACAAGATCCTGAGTTCGATTCCCGGTAGATAACCACATACAATGCTGGGCGTGGAGACTCAAACTCACCAGCAATCAATACCACATACCACAGTGCTGGGCGTGGTGGCTCACGTCTGTAATCCCAGCACTCGGGAGGCAGAGACAGGAGGATAGCTGAGTTCCAGGTTTGCCTGGGCTACATAGTGAGCTCAGAGCCAGCCCGAACTACAAAGCGAGACCCTGTCTCAAAAAAAAAAAAAAAAAAAAACCCCAGCACTCGGGAGGCAGAGACAGGAGGATTGCTGAGTTCGCAGCAGCTTGCCTGGGCACCATAGTGAGCTCAGGGCCAGCCTGAACTACAAAGTGAGACCCTGTCTCAAAAAAAAAAAAAAAAAAAGAAAAAGAAAAAGAAATAATTTCTCCTTTACATATTTTAATGCTAGAAATGTACTTTTATAAGGTAAAATTTCTTTTTCAGAACAGAGGAAAACAAAATATAATCAGCCTTGCCACAATAGCAAATTAAGACTCCACCCTTTACTCACATTAAAAATACAGTCCTTTCAACAGAAGACAGTAAGGAGAAACAAAAACTGAAATATACTGGACTTGATGACCACATTATGCAGAGTTATTTGAAAGTAACTATATAAAAGTTATATTTTCAGTATAGAAAAGAATACTTGCAGGGAACATTGCTTCCAGACAGGCCCCTAGACCATAGGCTGAGGGCAGTGCCAGCACTGCCCCAAGACTGAGAGTGAAGACTGTCACACACAGATAACTCAAAAATGACAAACTGACCTAGCAGGTCTAATAGGCTGCTTGGTGCACTGTCCAAGAAAAGCAAGACAATGGCCACAAATGTTGTTTTAAAATTTCTAGTAGTATGTTACTAAAAAGAATAAGGTGAAGTACATTTTAATAACAAATTTCATTTAACCTAGAATATCCAAAATAGTATCATTTCAACATGAAGTCAACAGAAATATATTAAAACACTTATTTTTTTTCATGTAAATCCTCAAAACTGGTATGTATTTTACATTTTAACACACCTCAAGCAGACCAATCACATTTCAAGTCCTTAATAGATCCATGTGGCCAACACCTCCTATACTGGACAATACAGATGTAATGACTTAGAAAACATTGATTAGAAATCTGTCAGTATATGAAGATTCATTAAAATATAAATAA
The DNA here is from genome assembly GCA_004025085.1 of Thryonomys swinderianus. Taxonomy (NCBI): domain Eukaryota; kingdom Metazoa; phylum Chordata; class Mammalia; order Rodentia; family Thryonomyidae; genus Thryonomys; species Thryonomys swinderianus. The sequence goes on from PVIC010045842.1 coordinate 13,524, forward strand.
TACTATTAACCCAATGTGTTCCTTTCTTAAAACAGCTGAGACAATACTAAACACTAATTAGTAATTAGTTTTCCACCTTTTCTCTTGATCTGTAAATCAACTTTCTTCCTGCTTATCCTCCATCAAAGCAAAACAAACCCCCAAAAGACACTGCATTTTAATCATTGTAGGTGTGCTGTTTTAAAAAGTCCTATCTGCCTTCTACTGTACTAGAAATCTTCTTTGTGTATTTCCACTAGTTACTAAAGAAAACAAAAACTGCATGCCATCGTAGGTTATAAGCCTGCAAAACATGGATTTAATTAATCCTATGCTGAATCCCAAGAAGGATGGAATAGAGGTTTTAATCTCCATTTTACAGATAAGAAAGCTGACCCAGATAACTAAAGTGACTTGCCCTTATCTATAGTCTACAGCTTGCAGTACACAAGAATCTGACAAGCATTATTAATTTCTTACAAAAACTAAGAGGACAGGAGAAATAGCATTTTGAAAATCTAGGGTGCTGAGTTGAAGAAAACTTATTAACTATGATGTTAAAAGACACTGAAATTTAATTTCAAAAATGTTAGGGCCAGAGATTTAGCTCATTGGTTCCAGCACCTGCCTAGCAAGTGCAAGGTTCCTGGTTTGATCCCAGTAACCACATACAATACCAGGTGTGGTGATTCATGTTCACCAGCAATCAGTGCTGCACACGGCAGTGTTGGGTGTGGTCACTCATACCTGTAATCCCAGCACTTGGGAAGCAGGAGGATTGTTGAGTCTGAGGTTTGCCTGGGTTACATAGTGAGCTCAGGGCTAGCCTGATTTACAAAGCGAGACACTGTTTCAAAAAAAGAAAGGAAGAAAGAGAGAGAGAGAAAGAGACAGAGGAAAAGGAAGGAAGGAAGGAAGGAAGGAAGGAAGGAAGGAAGGAAGGAAGGAAGGAAGGAAGGAAGGAA